>JAJIBD010003162.1:222500-275364 GCA_021461705.1 Cryptotis parvus | reverse complement strand
CCTTTCCCTCAACAACCCCATGCTCTTCCCATGAGACAATCATTATCGCCATCCATTCTGTGTGTATATGTGTGTGTGTGTGTGTGTTTCTAGGACTGCTATACATTTGCAAATAAGCTAAAGTATCTGAATTTTCAAAAAACTTTATACAACCTTACTTGTGATTTAAAAATGCTTATGAGGGACCAGAGAGATAGTACAGTGGGTAAGGCACTTGCTTGCACACAGCTGACCCTGGCAACCCATATGGTCCCCTGAACCTGCCAAGAGTGATTCCTGGGTGCGGAGTCAGGAAAAACTTCTGAGAACTGTCAGGTGTGGCCCAAAACAAAAACAAAAAGTTTTTTAATAAAAGGAAGTTTTCAGTAACTGCAGACTTAATTTTTGAGAGTGAACAATTGTTCAACACCTGAAAATGTTTAGAAAGACTCATCACATGACAAGTTAAAGGAAGAGAACCAGAGGTAGGCATGGCACAATTCTCACATCAATCCATGATCAAACACTCTCAGCAAACGAGGAGTAGAAGGGATCTATGTCAATCAAGTAGAGTTTGTGAAAAACCCACAACTGACATCATGCTTGATGGTTCAAACTTGTTTTTGCACCACAGTTGGAAGAATGTTTATTCTCAAGTGCCTGTTTCACATGGTACTGGAGTCTCTGACCTGCACAATAAGGCAAGAAAAGAAATTAAGCATTTAGAAGAGCAACAGAAAAAACAATTCTTGGTAAGCAAGAAAGTTGTTCTTAAAAAATAATAATAAATAAAAACAGGGGCCGGAGCGATAGCCCAGGGGGGTAGGGCGTTTGCTTTGCCGGCCTGTGCCAGCCCGGTTCGATCCCTGGCATCCCATATGAGTCCCCGAGCACCGCCAGGAGTAATTCCTGAGTGCAGAGCCAGGAGAAACCCCTGAGCGTCGCGGGTGTGACCCAAAAAAGCAAAAATAAATAAATAAACAAACAAACAAACAAACAAATAAATAAATAAATAAATAAAGACAAACTCCACTCTGGAGAAGCCTGTGTTCTCTCTTGAACACGTATACTCTCCTTTTCTCTCCCCTCACATTGCTCTAGATTTCTCTCAATAGAAACTATTTTTCCTTACTAAAAATTGTTTTGGAAACACCAAAAAAAAAAAAAACAACTTAAGAATAATTTTAAGGGGGCCGGAGCGATAGCCCAGCAGGTAGGGCGTTTGCCTTGCACGCAGCCAGCCCATGCCAGCTCAGGTTCGATCCCCAGCATCCCATATGGTCCACGAGCACCGCCAGAAGATAAAAAGTAAAACAAAATACTGAAAGGCATAGGGAAAAATGTGAATAATGGTATGGAGAGGGATGGCGGCTGGAGAAATAGTTCTCAGTTTGAAGCAGAGCTGAGGATTTGATCCCTGGCACCTCATGGTCCCCTGAGCACAAGCAGGAGCAACCCCTGAACAATGAGGCCAGAGCAATCCCTGTTTTTCCTGACACAGATTTCAACTACTTTTCATGAAAACCCTGAATTTTTTTTAGTGCAATAAGTTAAACTAATCCTAGGACTTTACTGTTGCTTGGGATGGGAGAATATATAAGGAAAAGCAAAGGGCCAAGAAAACTAGAGAAAAAAAGTGGAAGCCGCCTAATAAAAAAAAATGAGTAAGGGACGTGAGTGAACAGGGAACTCACACCAGCAGAAACACAGATGGCCAGTACGCATGTGGGAAGACGCCCCCCCCGCTCCAGTCATGGCAGAACATTAGCACAATGAGCTGCCTGGTTTTGGCTTCCATCCTGTTGGCAAGAATGAAAAGCCAGCTGATTGCAAGAGTTGGTGAGAGGGTGGGCCCCAGGCACACTAATCGGGAAGTATACACAACCATCCAGCTCTTCTCAGTGAAGCTGAGCATGTGCACACATCACAGCCTGTCATTCCACTTCTTGGCATCAGTTCTAGAGAGTTTTAAAACGGATAAACTGATGGCGGTGTGAGCCATGATCACAGCTGAAACACAATCCAATGGAGTCGATAACAGTAGAAATGATGAACGTTTGGGGTCAGAGAGATAATACAGGAAGTAGGGCTTTTGCCTTGGATGCAACCAACCCGGGGTCAACCCCTAGCACCCTATATGGTCTCCTGAGCTCCAGCAGGGGTAGTTTCTGAGAGTGGAGCTAGGAGTAAACCCTGAGCACAGTTGTATGTGACTAAAAAAAAAGTTAAAGAGCTAAAAGCAAAACTTAAGATTTGAGAAAGACACTGGCACATAAATCATGGCCCTACTATTCTCTGTGAATATTTGAAATATTACACAATAACTGCTTGATAAAAGACAAAGTGATCTAGGCAAGGTAAAGCTGTGTTTGACAGTTGAGGCTTCGTTTCAGGTTCTTTGGATATATTATGCTAGAGTGGCTATGTCAGGGGCCTAGAGATGTCTCTCATCACCCAACAGAGTCCCCCTAGCGCCCCCTCTGTGGTTCCTGGAAGCCCCCACGGAAGCAATAAGACAAAGGGTTAAAGAGGAGGGGACCAGCTTAAGTTCAGGGGTTCTTGGTTGTTGCTTTAGCATGCCTTGCCTTCTATTATATTGGAGGGAGATAAGGTCAAGACTAAATAACTTCGGAGAACACTGTTCTTGGCAGCTATAAAAGTTGGGAAACTTTGCTCTCGGAAACATCCCGATCAACTTGAGACAGAGACTCTGGGAAGTTTGTTGACTTTTCATTCCCAATAAGTTTCTCACTTATTATTTAGGATGATCCTATTGAGTTTTATTAGGGGAGGGGGCAGGGAGGGGAGAGGGAATTTGGGGGGCCACACCCAGCAGTGCTTGGGGACAAGTCCTGGCTCTGAGCTCAGGGATCACCCCTGGCAGTGTTCACGGGGATGGTGTAGTGCCAAGGGATCTAAGCAGGGTAAGGCAAATCCCTTATCTCTGTACTATCTCTCCACCCCTCGATGATGATATACTTTGAGTGGTGAGTAACTATAGAGAAGTCCTCTCTCTCTCTCTCTCTCTCTCTCTCTCTCTCTCTCTCGTAGCCGTGCTTGCTCTTGGGCTCCCAAATACTGACTGTGTTCCAAGAACACATCTGAATCACCTTGAGCCTGATCCAACAAAGTGCTGCTAACATCTATTTAGCGTTTGAACAGACGGGGGAAGTCCTGCTTACAGTGCAAATAAGTAGAACCAGACACTAGCTTGCAGCTTGTGAACTCTGGGCACAGCTTGCTAATATGCAATGGAATAAGCGGATGGATTAGATCTCTCCAAAGCCGTTGGGTCCCCTGCTTTCCTCCGAATCAGCTGTTCTTCTCCTGGCTCTCTCTGAACCACACCAGTCACCCAGTCACCCTAAATTCTCTAGCAGCTTTGGAATGACTTTAGTTAAGCATGGAAAATCAGGGTGAGAACCTACATGTTTCTCTGTTGGGGAAAAAGATGCAAAGTATGGGGCCAGCGGGTATGAAGTATTTGCCTTGAATACGGTTGACTCTGGCTCCACCCCCAACAGCACTGTATGGTTCCTCAGCACTGCTGGGGGGTCACTCATGAACACAGAGTCACTAATTGACCTTGAGTCTGGCTAGATACGGCCCAAACCATCCTCTTCCATCAGGGAATAGGAGAAGCATGGTGAGATTTCAAGAGGAGCCTTCGAACATGAGTACCCGACTTCAGTAAGAAGCTTGGCATGGAGGGGACAGGGACAGGACAGGGAAGGGAACACGGGTAAGGGAAGTGACCACTCTGGAGGAAGAGCGGGTGTGAAAGGGTCAAGTGAAACCCTATTAGTGAACAATATTGTAAACTATAATGCCACAAGGGGAAAAATTAGGTGCCTACTGTAGGGCCAGGTGGAGGCTGGGAGGGCAACTGGGGACATAGGTGGGAGGGGAACGGATGGAGAGAGAGAGAGAAAGAGGAAAAGAGAGAGAGACAGGGAGGGAGCGAGAGAATGGGAGGGAGGGAGGGGGAGGGAGAGAGAGAGAGAGAGAGTCTTCGAGGAATCAGGCCTCTGTTCAATCTGGGCGAGAAGTCACTCGCTGAATGAGTGTCTTGACTTCAGGCTTCATGTCGCATCTCCAGAAAGTTCCTTCCCATCTTCAGCCCCCTTTCAGCACTCCCAACAGAGGCAAATTGTCCCTCCCATCCACTTCCACACTCCCTTTTGTTTTTGTTGTTGTTTTGTCTGTGGGCCACACCTGGTGATGCTGAGGCCTATTTGGGGGTAGGGTCCCTCCCAGCACACTGAGCGATCTCTCCCTGGTTCCTGTTTGTACTCTCTGAATGGTCACCCAGGCAGACTATTCAGCACATAATTGTGGACTAAGTGCTAAGCACACAGGACTGGGGCAGCTGTCCAGCTCTCAGGCATTAAATCCAGCACAAGGACAGACTTAGTGTGGCCTTGACATGTTGTTTTTTTTCTTTTGTCTTTGTAGATCACACCCAGCAATGCTCAGGGGCTTACTCCTGGCTCTGCACTCGGGAATTACTCCTGGCAGAGCTCAGTGGACCATATGGGATGCAGTGGATCGAACCTGGGTCGGCTGCATGCAAGGCAAACGCCCTACCCGCTGTGCTATCGCCTCAGCCCAAGCCTTGACATGTTTGTTTGTTTGTAGAGGGTTGTTGTTTTCTTCTTTTTCTTGTTTTGGGCTTGGGCTCAGGCTGTGCAGCTGGCTTTGCACTCAGCAGTAGTTCTTGGTGATTCTTGGGTGACCATAGGAGATACCAGAGATCAAACCCAGGTTGGCCACATGCAAGGCCCTACCTGCTGTAATATCTTGCCAACCTTCAACAGGTTTTTGGTTTTTACATTTTTTAATACTATTGCTTCAAAGTCCGGACTTTTCTCTCATCAGACCTCCACCCAGCAGACCAGCCTATCAGTGCCCGGCTCATCGAGTTCCACCCTGCAGCAGTCTTTCTTAAATCCAGCTCAGGTATGCCGGTACAGAGACTTCGCAGACATGGGGCAGAGCTGCTACTGGCTCTCCCTGTGACCAGCCGCTCACGAGGTGCCCAGGAGGGATGGTGGGTTCTAGCCCTGGCCCACCATCCCAGCAGAGCCTCACAACAAGCCAGACGACCCCCCCACTCCATGAGGGCCTCCATTTTCCACATCCGGACTTCTCTCGTCAGACCTCCACCCAGCAGATCAGCCTATCAGCGCCTGGCTTGCGCGGCCACTTTGTGGCCGCGGTTCATCAATAAATGCCGGACTTAGAGATGCCTACAAGAGTATGCTACCTGCACGGCAGAGCCTGGCAAGCTACCCGTGTTGTATTTGATATATATGCCAAATACCAGTATTATAGACCTCATTCTGGAATGGATTGAGGTTCTTTATGTTCCTGGAGCAAGCAGATGCCTTGGGCTCTACTAGCATGAGACAGGACATATGCAGATGTTACTGGGGCCCGCTCGAGGAAATCGATGATGAACGGGAAGACAGTGACAGACAGTGATTGCTTCAAAATGAAGGGACACATTTTTATCTCCGGATTTCCAGTTTCTCAGGGGGGAGGAGGAAGGCAGAGGCACTGTCTGGCCACATGACCAGATTTCTGCCAAAAGCAAATGTGCTGGTGGGCGGCTCGCTGCACTCTCCACCCACGGCCCCATGGCTCCCCAGATGATTGCCACTGAGCCGCTCATCCTCTCAGTACTGGGTACTGCGGCTGAGTGTTGTGCATGGTACGGAACGATTCCCCGGCTGCTACGCCGCCATCCACAGCGGAGAAGACAATGACTTGCTTTAGTCTTGCCGCTTCCCTGGTTTCTGGGAGCCGACACGTTCACAGGTATTTGAGCTTCCAGAATGTGAGGATGCCACAAAAAATAAAATCAAAGAAAGCACAGCATGGAGGTCTGACTCCGCACAGAGAGAAGCCCCCCAAACTCATCTCCTCCACCCCTACACACATACTGCCCTGCAACCTATGAGCAGGTGCAAAGGAGGGAGCAAAGGGGGACCCAGCTTAGACAGGCAAAAGCTGGGCCTGTTTCATAAGTAGCAGGAAGTGTGTGGAGGCGGGTGTTCGCAAGAAGGTATAAGGAGAGAGAAGGGCTTGGGGGCCTTTTGAGCCTCTCTGAGGAGCTGGAGTTTAATTTTATTTACTTGAGGGTGGGGCCCATACCTGATGATGCTCAGGGCTTACTCCTGTCTCTCCTCAGGATCATTCCTGGTGGACTTGGGGAGCCATAGTAATGGTCAGGGTGGAATAGAGGTTGGCTACATGCAAGGCAAGTGCCCTTCCTGCTGTACCATCAGTGGCCCCTGGGTTTTTATTTTATTTTATTTTTTTTAATTTTTATTATTTTTGAGTCTATGAATAAAGGATTTAATCTATCATTCTTAAGGAAAGTACAAAATCACAATGAGATACACACATCTTTGAACATCTCTGTAATATACAAAAATTGACATTACCAAATACAAGTGGGTATGAAGAACAACTGGAACTCTCAGGTATTTTTGGGGATGTAAGATATTATATCATTTTAGAAAACTGGCAATGTATTAATTATTAATTGCTGAATATGGGTTTTTATTTTAAATGGCTTGATATGGCCGGAGAGATGTACGGGAGGTAAGGTGCTTGCTTGCTTTGCATGCAGCTGGCGCTGGTTTAATCCCTGGCACCATGTATGAATGGTGTCTGTCTTCTCCATCACCCCTGCCCCCAGCACCATCAGGAGCCAGGAAGAGCTCCTGAACACTGCTGGGTGTGGTTCAAACTCTCCCTCACCAAAATATTGATAAAAAAATGAAAAGATAGGGGCTGAATGATAGTGCACTCTGGGGGTAAGGCGCTTGCCTTAGCGGCGGCCGACCCCGGTTCATCCCTGGTATCCCATGGGGTCCCCTAAGCACACTAGGAGTCATTCCTCAGCACAAACCCAGGAGGGAACCCTGAGCACCGCCGAATGTGGTCCCCCAAAACAAATAAAAATTAAATAAGTGGCTAGGCATGGATTTTGCCTGCCACCAGCTAAGGTTATCTAGCCACACTTGGCTCTGTGTGGTCGGGTCTGTGCGGACGAGGGTAGGTGAAGGCTGCAGTGATAGAGAACAGAGACACGTTTCCGGGATCTAAATGATTAGCAACTCTCAGGCAGAGTACCCTGAAATGGGATCTGGCACTTCTCCTGCCTTCAATAATGAACACGTGGGGCCGAAGTTCAAATAAACCTCACGGAGGGCCAGAGAGATAGTACAGTGGGTAGGGTCTTTGCGTTTGTCTTGCACCTGGGAACCCAAATTGGATCCCTGGCATTCCAGGTGGTCCTCTGAGCACCACCAGGAGTAACTCCTGAGTGCAGTGTCAAGGGTGTGTTCCCCGAATCAATCAAACAAACAAAACAATAACAACAACACCCCAAAGAAGCCTCAAGGATGGTCCAGCATCCCGGGGTCCGTCCGCCCAGTCACCTCACTGGCAGAGGTGCTAATTCCCTTGTGCCTGAAGGTACCAAGCAGAAATGTGGGGTTTCAGGAAACCCAGGGTAGCAAAGCCAACGAGAGGTCTGTTTGGGGATAAACTTTTGGGAGGCGGGATCAAGAGGGAGGAAAAGGGGCCTTCAGGTTGGGCAGGCGCCCCCCGGAGCTAGGTCCCTGATACGCTCTTACTGGAATTTGCAACTCCTGTAGGGAAAAAAAAAATCTCCCTGATCATGACTCACCCCGGCGAGGGTCCAAACCGCTGCCTCCGCCCGCTTTCTGCAGCTGCAACCCGAGAGGCTGGCGCCCCGCCCCCCGCGTCGGACCCGGCGCCAGCAGCCTGGTCGGGGCTGCAGCCTTTGCTCAGTGTGGGCGCCGGCCAGAAATTCCAGGAATCCCGTAGTGCTGGTGGAAGTGACCATCCCGGTGGTCCTCATGGCCCCGTCGTATCCCTCGAGGGACAGGGTGAGCGCCTAGACCCGCGCCCCCGGCACCCTCGCGCACCCGCTCGGGCAGTGCGAATTGAGGACACTTCATCCTTCCTTAATTTGGTCTTCGTGCATATGGGAGTTGGCAGCCGCCTGCACCAGATTCAGGACGGTTTCCTCTGAACGGTGTCTTTGCAAAACTCCTTTTTGGCTGTCTTTTGGTCTGCAGTCCCGCCCCTCCCCGTTAAACGTGGTCGTTTATCAGCCCTGGGGGTTGTTGGTCAAGCTTAGATACTGAACCCCGGGAGCGCAGGGGACTGGGAGGGGGAGGGCGTGTAGCTTCTCAGAGTCTGGCTGGCAAAGGAGACACTGTCTGTTGACCCCAGATGCCTTCCTCATATTTTTCACCCTCCACTTCACTTCACTTGGAACATGGAAACAAGGAGCATTTGGCCCCAATCGAGGGTGTGAGAATACGTGGCTGGCTGTCCGACGTCAGACCTGCCGGGTTACTGTAAGCTGTCAGAGCCTTGGATGATTTTCCCCGTCAAAATGGGCTTAGCCTCAAATCTCGCTGTGTTGGAAGGATTAAATGGAAGACCAGAGGTGACCCTTACTGGGTGTCTGGTTTAGAGGGGCTCCAAAGAATTTGTTTCCGAGGGGTCGGAGAATAACGCTGCTGACAGTCCCCCGAGTACCACCAGGAGTGACTCCTGAGCACAGAGCCAGGAGCAATGACTCACGAATATCTGGGGCACCTGTCATATCAGAGAATGGAGGGCCATGGGGAATGAGGAAGGGGCAATGCAATTGGGTGGGCTTCTTGGGAGACTGAGAGGAATGAACTGGTGCTCAAACACGAGGCCCCCTTAGATCAGGCTATAGCAGTAGGCACTTGGGGCCCCTTGCCTAGCTCACCGCAAAGTCACCATGCTGCATTTTTTGGGTTTTGTTTTGGGGCCACACCTGGCGGTCCCGAGGGCTCATTCCTGTTTCTGTGCTCAGGAATCGTTCAGAGGAACGTATGGGGTGCCGAGGACCGAACCCAGATTGGCTGCACGCATGGCGAGTGCCCTCCTTGTTGCACTATCTCTCTGGGTCCGTTTCTTTAAAGGACAGTGACTTCGATGCTCAGGGGTTACTTCTGACTCTGACTCAGGAATTACTCCTGGCGGACCATATGGGGTGACAAGGATAAAACCCGGGCTGGCCGTGTGCAAGGCCAGTGCCCTACTGCTGTACTGTTGCTCCAGCCCCAGCAATTTCAGCTTTGTTCTGTCCCGTAGCTCCTGTGCCTAGAAGGGACCGTGGTCTGTGGCGGAGGCTCAGCACAGATATTGGAGTAAGTGACCGAATGTGGGAGGAAGTTACAAGGCTGCGGATTGAGGGGTGGGAGAGGGACTTGCAGTGATTCAAAGCTCAGGAGGCCCAGATGGAGCAGTGCTGTGAGGCAATGCACACTCTAGTGCTGCTGACAGCCACTGCGTCGTGTCTGTGAAAATGGGTCTGCACTAGCTGCTCAGAGGGGCCTGGGTAGGTTCTTTGAGGACAGCATTGAGAAACACTGGGCTTGCCTTCTGGAAATGGATGGATTTTCCCTCTACACACACACACACACACACACACACACACACACACACACACATACCACACTCACTCACTCACTCACTCACTCACTCACTCACTCACAAAACCACTATCATTTCCCTCTGGGGAATCCATGACTCACAGTCACTTTCATCGCCGAGCACTGACCAAGCACTGGTCTGATGGGCTGAGTATTGGTTTTGCCCCAATAAAGTCAAGATTTCTCTGCACTGTTATCCCCAAACAGTGTTTTCCTTTAGCCTTTTCCTATTCAGTATGAACTAGCCTCTCCTTTTTTCTTCCTTCCCTCCCACCTCCCTCTCTCTCCCTCCCTCCCTCCCTCCCTCCCTCCCTCCCTCCTTCCTCCCTTCCTTCCTTCCTCCCTCCCTCCCTCCCTTCCTTCCTTCCTTCCTTCCTTCCTTCCTTCCTTCCTTCCTTCCTTCCTTCCTTCCTTCCTTTCTCCCCCCCTCCTCCCCCCCTCCCCTCCCTCTCCCCCTCCCTCCCTCCCTCCCTCCCTCTCTCCCTCTCTCCCTCCCTTCCTTCCTTCCTTCTTGTTTTCTGGGTCATCCCCAGTGATGCTCAAGGGTTTCTTACTCCCGGCTCTAAACTCAGGAATTACTCCTGGCTATGCTGGGGGGGGGGGGGGGGGACACCATATGGGATGTCAAGGATTGAACCCAAATCTGCTGGGTGCAAGGCAAATGTCCTACCTGCTCTACTAGAGGTCCAGCCCTTGTCTCCCCTTTCTTTTTGCTGGATGATGTTTTGTGTTTGAATGACTCTTTCCAAGGAGAAACCTGGGGGTATCAACCATAAAATACACGGAAGAAAGCAAGGCAGAGTTCTCTAGGATATGAACTTCAGTGGTGAATTCTAGGATTTGACTCCAGTGGCAAAGTTATCACCCCCCAGAAATAAACGATAAGACAACATCAAACTAAACAGTGTTTGCCTGGTGAAAGAAACTCACGCTAAAATAAACAGATGTTGGGCCGGAGCGATAGCCCAGCGGGTAGGGCATTTGCCTTGCACGCGGCCTGTGCCAGCCTGGATTTGATTCCCGGCATCCCATATGGTCCCCTGAGCACCGCCAGGAGTTCCTGAGTGCAGAGCCAGGAGAAATCCCTGAGCATTGCCAGGTGTGACCCAAAAAAGCAATAAATAAATAAATAAATAAATAAATAAATAAAAATAAAATAAAATAAACAGATGCCCTATTGAGTGGGAATAGGTATTTGCACAGCATACAACAGCAAACATCAGACAGAGGACTGGTATCCAAGATATAGAACGTACTCACAAATAAATAGAACATACAAAGCTCAACAACAGAAAAACCAAGAACTGGGTCAAAGAAATGGTGAGAGGAGCTGAAGAGAGAGTTTCCTGAAAGGCAACTTGATGACCCAGTCCAAAGGAAGCTTTGGACTATGAGTTAGTGCTCATTGTCACTTCTTATTAGGGAAATACAAATCAAAACGACTATGACCTGCCACCTCACACCTGTGAGAATGGCTGATATGACCGGAAATAATCAGCATTGGTGGGGATGTAGTGATAAGGGACCCCTCAGGCACTAATGGAAGGAATGTTGCTTAGTCCAGTCTCTGGAAAATACTATGGAGACTTACTGGAAACTTAAAAATGGAACTCCCGGGCCGGAGTGATAGCACAGTGGGGAGGGCATTTGCCTTGTACACGGCCAACCCTAGTTCGATTCCCGGCATCCCATATGGTCCCCAAGCACCTCCAGGAGTAATTCCTGAGTGCAGAGTCAGGAGAAACTCTTGAGCATTTGCCAGGTGTGACCCCAAAAAAGCAAAAAACAAACAAACAACAAAAAACAATGGGACTCCCAGCCTGCCCAGTGGCTCCTTTCCTTGTCTGTTAGCCTAAGAACAAAAGAATAATCACTTCACTTGTATCACTTGTCTTCCCATTGTTCGTGGATTTGCTCGAGCAGGCACTAGTAACATCTCCACATGTCCTGTCACTTACTAGTGTAGCCCAAGGGCATATGCTCGCTCCAGGAACATGAAGAGCCTCAAACCATTTCTTCAGGTCATGGGAATGAGGTCTATAATTGTTACTGGTTTTTGGCATAACAAATACGACACGGGTAGCTTGCCAGGCTCTGCCATGCAAAAAGAATAATAGTTCAAAAAAAACCTGTATACACATCTAAGTTCATTGTAGTGCTAAGGTACACTAATCAAGTTATGGAAACAACCCAACTGTTCAATGACAGATGGATAAATAGAGACGTTTTTGTATATATACAGAGTGGAATACTATGCAGTTGTGAGACAAGATAAACTCTGAGCTGAAGAGACAGCACCAGAGTTAAGTTCTTGCCTGGCATAAGGCTAACTCTGGGTCACTCGCCGGCAGTTCTTGTGTTCTCCTGAACACCACTTAGAGTGATTCCTAAGCACTGAGCCAGAAATAGCCCTTGGGCAATGCTGGGTGTGCTAGGTGCATCCTCTCCGTACTCCCCAGAGACATCCGTGTCTTTCCCAGGGGTCCAGCTTGTGTGCTGTAACACAAGACTATTTTTTTTCTTTTAGGGTCACACCTGGCAATGATCAGAGGTTACTCCTGGCTCTGCACTCAGGAATTACTCCTGGTAGTGCTCAGGGGGACCATATGGGATGCCGGGATCGAACCCAGGTCCACTGCATGCAAGGCAAATGCCCTACCCGCTGGACTATCGCTCTGGCCCCAACACAAGGCTATTAGCCTGGAAGTTTGCTTCATCAACACAAGACCAAGTTTATAGTGGCTAAACAAGGAGGTTTGATTCACTGTAGGCTGAGTCCAGACAGCGAAGGTGTCTGAGAACATCCGCTGAGAGCAGTGGGTCAATCTCACTCTAAGCCATTTTACAGGGCATTTCTGCAAACTTCTCCTCTGATTCATGCTCAGTCTTAGGTATTAGCAGTGCGGGGCGCACTTCCACCACGGCACCCAGTACAGCGGTCGCACAGGGCCTACAGCGCAGCAAGGACATCATAAGATAAGGAGTTACGGTCATGGTGACATCAAGGGAACTTGAGCAAGGTCGTTTGCAGCAATTTCTTGTAGTTAACAGCCTGTCCCAGTGAGTTATGAATCACACATTACAAAGTAAGTGAACAGACAGTGGATTTGATGGGGGCAAGTCTGGGAGGAGGCGTTGGCTGGGAACCTCCTACGATGGCTCCCATGGAATAGCACCTTTTGTTTTGTTTTAGAGCCACACCTAGCGATGCTCAGGGTTTATTCCTGGCTCTGCACTCGGGAATCACTCTTGGTGGTGTTCTGAGGACCAATATGGGATATCTGCCAGAGATTGAACCTAGGTGGGCTGTGTGAAAGGCAAATAAATGCCCTCCCCGCTGTACTATGGCTCCAGCTCCAAGACGCCATCTTTCTTCATGGTTTTGTTTTAATGGAACTTGGTTGCTTTATTTCATTTGGGAGAGGCTCCCTAGCGGTGCTCCGGGGCCCATGCTGGTGAATCTTTGCCGAGGGCTGCATGGTTTAGTGATAGGGCTGGCACTGTGCTGAGAGCTAGCGGGCTCACATCTGGCGATGCTCAGGAGACCATGCGGGGCTTGAACTTGAGACCCTGTGCCTGCAGACATGTGTCCCTGACCCCTGAGCTGTTGCCTGGCTACTGCCCTCCCCAATCCCATGAGATAAAGTCTTAATCGGTCAGTGGCAGCGGCCATGAAAGGAGGAAGAGAATCCAGTCAGGGGTTCGGATCAGTAGGGCCACAGGTATGATGGTGCCTTGCATGTGGCCCAGCTGGTTCTGTCCCTGGCATTCTGTATGGTCCCTAAGGACTGTCAAGAGAGTGATTCCAGAGGGGGTGCAGAATGATAGGAGATCGGGAAGGATTTTGCCTTGCATGTGGCTAACCCAGGTTCAATCCTCGGCATCCCATAGGGTTCCCTGAGCACAGCCAGGAGTGATTCCTGAGTGCAGAGCCAGAAGTAACCCCTGAGCATTGCCAGGTGTAACCCCCAAAAAAAAAAAAAGATTCATGAATGCAAACACCAAAAAGAAAAAAAAAAAAATCAGGTCAAGATGAGGGAGATAAAAGAAACATGAACAGAGTCTTGTGATTTGCTGGACTGGGGCCTCCCGCTCCAAATCCACACTGAAGCCACGATCCTCAATAGGATGAGAGATAATGAGGCTTCGGGAGGCCGTTTAGTTTGAAGAGGGGATGAGGGTGGAGCCATTACCACGGGGGGATAGAACTCTTCTGAGAGACCCAACACTGTCTGTCTGTCTGTCTGTCTGTCACCGTAGGAGAACCCAGCAGCAACGTGGCCGCATGCAGGTGTGGGATCCCTCACTGCAGCCTGAGCCTGATCCTCCATATCCGGGCTCCTGCTCGCAGCAGGTTCACCGGGACAACCTTTGTTTCTGCTGCCTTAACCACCCGCTTGACGGTCTGTGGTTCTGGCACCCCAAGCAGACATGAGGGTCGATGGAGGAAGCGTCAGACAGATTCCCAGGCAACGCGGGCGGAAATGAAGGATCCCACAGGTGACTGCTTGGAGGCTGACATTCCTCACTGCTTAAATTTTGGACCACGCATGATTCAAAAAATCAAAAGCGGAAGGATAGTCTTCCAAGGGTTCGAACAAAACCCAAAGACTGGGAAAGGCAAGTGGAGCTGCCAAGTTTTGATGACTGTCGTGATGGAGCTGTTTTCAAAGATCCTAGGTGGTCTAATTAGTTTATGCCTCAGATTGGGGAAGGGGTTCGGGCCACACCTGATGGTGCTCAGGGGCTATTTCTGCTATGTTCAGGGCTTGCTCCTGGAAGCACTGAAGCAAGATGAGCACCTTAACTCCTATATTGTCGCTCTGATCCTGCATCTATTTTTTGGGGGTGGGGTGGGGGCAGTGGGCACACCCAGCAGGGCTTACGCCTGGCTCTGCACTCAGCAATCACTCCAGGCCGGACTCAGGGGACCTTACGTAGTGCTGAGGATTGGACTCGGGTTGGCCATGTGCAAGACAAATGCCCTACTCACTGTACTACCACTTCAACCCCATTTTTTTTTGCTTTTTTTGGGTCACACCCAACAATGCTCAGGGGTTTCTCCTGGCTCTGCACTCAGGGATTACTCCTGGCGGTGCTCGTGGACCATATGGGATGCCGGGATCGAGCCCAGGCCAGCACGGGCCGGCCATGTAAAAGGCAAACACCTTACCTGCTGGACTATCGCTCCGGCCCCCAACCCCATTTTTAAAGAAACAGAAATTCTTTGTTTGAAGTTCTCTTGAAAAAAAATATACTGTTAGGTATATGTGAGGTCCTAGATTTGATTTTTCAGAGCCTCAAAACTAAACAAGGCACTGGATAGGACAGCAGGTAGGGCTCTTGCCTTGCACGCGGCCAACCTAAGTTCAATCCCCAGCATCCCATGTGGTCCCCTGGGCACTGCGAGGAGTGACCCTGAGTGCAGACCAGGAGTAACCCCTGAGCATCCCTGGGTGTGACCCAAAACAAAATATATAAATAAATAATTGAAAAAACAAAATTAAACCCAACAAGATAACAATAAGATCTCCTCTGATGGTTGACCCATTGGTCAGCTATTAAAGACGACCCATTTTCTTGCCACAAAATAGTGGCATTGCCATGGAGAAGGGATTTAAAGAGTAAAGATAATCATCCGAGGTGAGGCTCTTTTTTTAGCTCGAGAGTAGGAGGTTGATTGGCGCCCAAGAGACTTGGGGTTCATGCTGCAGAAAAGAACCAGGAGACAGGTAAGGTTTAAGCCCCCGTGAACAGCAAACAGGCTTGTTGGTCGTGACACATCAAGCCAAAGCCAGGACCCTCCGGCTCCATGGATCTTCCTCCGGCACCTCTGTCGCGTTTCTTTTCCAGGGGACACCATCTGAACCCCAAGTGCTGGGATCTGGAGACGGCGTCCAGGCTTCCTGATTCTGCCTTATCTGCCTTGTGTTCTCGGGTGAAAAGCTCTGCCATTGTTTCTCTCACACACTGGGTCTGCGGAAACGGACGCAGGGACAGTTTTGGACCATCTTGCCTGGAGATTTCCAGCAGCTCTTCAGTGAGTGCATTTGTGTTCCCATGGAAACCAGCCCTGTTGTGAAGAGGCGGTGACAGGTTCTGTACACACCAGCTCCCGCGGGAGTGCCTGTTGGTACTGTCAGGCGCAAATCAAGTGCAAAACTACCACCTTCGGGGTCTTCTCTGACAAGGCAAGATGACCTTGGGGAGAAAGCAGCAGCGTGATGAAGAGGAAGGCAATTTCATCCCCTGCTACGCTGCCCACCCCCACCCTGCCCCCACTGCAGGGCTCCAGGCATGAATCCCGAGCCTCTCCACATGGCCCCGCACTTCCCTCTCTTTGCTAAGCCCCAGCACAGAAGCTGTGCAGCCTATCTGGGGTGGGGGTGGCGGCAGTGGGGAGGGGGGCACATGCCATCATGTGAGGGGACCAGATGGCTCTGCAGAGGACACTTTCCCACCCATTAGCTGTTATCTTCCTCCTGCTGGAATGCATTCCCAGGAGTCCTTGCTGATCCTGGTGTGGAAATTTCAGGTCGGCTTGGTTAACTGAAGAATTCAGGCTTTTAAAAACATGGATGTGGATGTGTGGGACTGGAGCCATGGTATAGTGGTAGGGCCTTTGCCTTGCACACAGCTGAGCTGGGTTTGATAGCCCGGCACCCCATAGGGTCTCCTGAACACCACCAAGAGTAATTCCTGAGCATTGTTGGGTGAGGCTTAAAAAAAACAAACAAGCAAACAGACAAAATCTTTGATCTACCTCCTGGCTTAAGTGACAAATGTGTTCTGTACATTCCCTCTGAATGGAATAAAGCAGCCTTGGACCTCTTGTGTCCGGCTTCTTTGCTCAGTCCGGAAGATGCTTTTTTTTCTTCTTGTTTTCGAAAAGACAAGAAGAAGGAATCGAAAAGAGCTATGCTTGGAATATCACGCCTCACTCAAGTGAGAGAAGGAATCCGGAGTTCTGACCTCCGTTGCTATTCCAGAATCAGGGAAGCTGTCTCATTTGCCAAGGCATCGAAAATCAGATGGGCTGGACACATAATGCGATTTGGAGATGACCGCTGGACTAGAGCCGTTACCGACTGGATCCCACGGGATGTCCAAAGATCACGTGGCCGCCCACCTACAAGATGGTCAGACTTCCTTGTAAAGACCCTGAAGGAACGGTTTGAGGCTCTTCATATTCCTGAATCAACCAGATGCCATTGGGCTACATTGGCACGTGATAGGGTCCAATGGAAATGTTACTGGCGCCCGCTCGAGCAAATCGATGAATAACGGGATTCAAGTGAAGTGATCAAGTTTTCCTTTGGTTTGGGACCACATCTAGCAGTGCATGCAGGCTATTCCTGGTGATGCTTGGGGGACCCGGGGGTCTCAGGGTAGAACCAGGGCCCCATGTACAAAGCATGCATTTGACCTGTTGCTCTATGACTCCTGGCTCTCAGAACATGTTTTTAAGGTTATCTATGGTGTGGCTGCTGGTCCCTCACCTCTTTTTATACAAAGTTTATATTTTTTCTATGGACATGCTACAGTTTCCTTATTTGTCCTGGACCGGATGTTTAGGTGGTTCCCACTTTCTGCCTACCAGGAGAGTGCTGGGAGCAGCTGTGTAGAGGGTCAGCTTCTGTGCCCACCAGTTCACCTGAGCTCGCATGGGAGCAGCCATGCAGAGGGTCGGATTCTGTGCCCACTAATTCATCTGGCCTCATATGCCAGCCGTGGAATTGTTGCATTAGTTGAGAATTCTGTCTTAACCTTTTGAAGGAAACTAGTTTTCACAGTGAACAGAACTTCCTCGTTTTGGGGTCACATCCAGAGATGCTCAGAGCTTACTACTGGCTCTGCACTCAGGGATCACTCCTGGTAGTGCTCAGGGAGGTTGGGGAAAGAACCTGGGTCATCTGTGTGCAAGGCAAACGCCCTCCCCGCTGTGCTATCGCTCCAGCCTTATACATCTGCTGCTTTTCAACATAGCAGTAATTGCACCATTGCAGTCTGACAGGTGGTCATTATCTGCTTCTCCTCTGTGGCACTGCTGACCCAGCCTGGACCAAGAAAATCAAACACTTACAAAACTGTAGAAACAAGATTTACCCGGGGACCCAGACTGAGCTCCTGCTCTTTTGGTCTGGGCCCCTGAACGAAGACAAAGCAGAGAATTTATATTCTATTATCCCTATATGCAGGATCGGATGGTCCCTCTGAAAGGCAAAGTTAAAAGCAGGGTCAGGCTGGAGATTAGGAACTCCGTGGGGAACTAGAGGGAGGGAATCAGTAGCCAGTGATGGACACAAACACACGGAGGGACGGACGGGAGGGACAGGAGGGAGCGTTCGGAGAGTCTAGATAAGATGTCCCCGCTGGACGCCTCAGCAGAATGTCTGAGCCCCCACCGGGGTACCCTGGACATCTCCCAGAGGGTCTGAGAGATAGTGTCTCACGTCTCCCTTAGCTGGAATCCAGCTTTGGGCATTTTTTTCACCTTACTGACGATAAGCCAAGGACCTTGGGGGTTTGCAGGCTCCACCAGCTCCAGGAAGGGCCAGGTCCTGAGCAAGCATGGAGGAAGGGGGACAGCAGTGCGCTGAAGGCTCAGAGGAGGCCCGCGATATCCCAGGCAAGCGAAGAGGAGGCTGGGCTGGCAAGAGACACCAGGCTTCGGAGGGGCCTTGGAGACCAAGGTCAACGCGTCCGCAACAGTGCTGCCCTGCCCCCCTGCGCACACACACAGACACACACAGACACACACAGACATACACACAGACACAGACGGACACTCACAGACACACAGACACAGACACACACACAGACACACACAAAGACACAGACACACACAGACACACACAGACCAGACGGATAGACACAGACACACAGACACAGACACACACAGATACACACAGACACACACACAGATACAGACACACACAGACACAGACGGACAGTCACAGACACACAAACACAGACACACACAGATACACACAGACACACACAGATACAGACACACACAGACACAGACGGACAGACACAGACACACAGACACAGACACATACAGACACACACAGACACACACAGACACACACAGACACACACAGACACAGACAGACAGTCACAGACACACAGACACACAGACACACACAGACACAGACGGACAGACACAGACACACAGACACAGACACACACAGACACACACAGATACAGACACACACAGACACACACACATACACACTCACACACACCAGGTCTCCAGGTTCTGGACTCAGATTGTTTTGTGGGGGACCAGAGAGCTGTGTGCCATGTTGGGGATCCCTTGCTCTCTGAGCCTCAGTTTCCTTACCTAGACCGGCCCCACCTTTGTCCAGGTTGCGGGATGTAGTGAGGGTCCCTCTGAGCAGGCGCCTGGAGGGGACTGAGACCGCCCAGGTTTTCCAGGCTCTCTCGAGGCCGGCCGGCCAGCTCGTACCGGATGCCTGGCTCGGCTGCTGTGTTCTTAACACCTCCCCGGATCTTCTCACGGCCTCCCCCTCTGCTTCCACACTTGTCTCTTTCTCTCACCACCACACAGGATGGAAACGGGCTGGAGGCAAAAGGCTGAGGGGGGACCAGGAGCGCCCTGCCCTGCCGCCACCCGGCCTCCTGCAGGGCTCAAATGCCTCCGGCCAGGGACGCCAGAAAGGGGACCCAGACTGTCAGGCTCAGCTCACTTCTCCCGTATTTACCCCAGGGCTGGGAAGTCATCAGAGCACACACACCATGCAGACACACACATGCCACACACATACCACACTCACACACACAACTCACACACGTATACACACCACACACACCACACACATCCCATACTCACACACCACACACATACACACACCACACATACCACGAACCACATACACAGACCACTCACACCGTACCACAAACACACCACACACCACACAAAACACACCACATATACCCCACTTACCCCCATATACCACATGCACACACTACAACACACATACACCACATCCCCACACATACACACCACACCCACACATACCACACCCCCCATATACACACATCACACCACCACACACATCACACATACCACATACCGCACACCCCACATACCCCACACATACACATACCACACACATCACACACCACACACAAACACACCACGTCCAGTCCACACCTCACACATACCACACACACACATGCATACACACACACAATCCCCCTCAAACACACACACCCTTGACCTCCAGGTCTCTCCACAGCTTTTGGCTTTGGGCCTTAAGTGTCTTTCAGAACACAAGCGGGGAAGGAGCCTTTCCATTGTTCTCTCAGGCTGGCCGCCTGCTGTTCTGGCTGGTATCTCAAAGGTCAGAAGAGTTTTCTTTTCTACAGAGGTGGACGCAGGGAAAAATCCAGCCGCAAGGAGCAGAATGTGCGTGACGGGACTCAAGGCAGCCTGGCGGAACGTGAGTGGCCTGACAATGAGGCCAGGCCCAGGGGCCGCTGCGGGTGCGGGTGCAGGTGGGCGGACACAGGCAGAGACCCTGGGAGGACCCGAGGTGAGGAGATGAGGGAAGAGGAAGGCAGGGCCTGGAGACAGCGTGTGTGTGTGTGTGTGTGTGTGTGTGTGTGTGTGTGTGTGTGTGTGTGTGTGGCTAAGCGCAGGACCAGGCTCGTCAGCAGGCAGTGACCGGTGATGTCTGCTCACCCACCCGTTACAAGCTGGGCGTCGTTCCTGGCACTGCAGTTTAGACAACCCCAAGTCAGACACACAAAGGTGTAAAGTCAGAGAGAGGAGCGAGACGGGGACAAGAAGGAAAGAACCAGGAGAGAGAACACGGAAAGGGCGTGGGGAGAGAAAGCAGAGCCCGGATGGTGAGGAGAGTCAGGGAAGCGCTTCCCAGGGCTTAAAGTAGCTGTTGAGTTAAAGAGAAAGGCAAGAGGGTGGGAGGAACTGGAGGGCCAAGGGGGAGTCCTGAGTGACAGCACAGCGAGGAGGGTGTTTGCCTTGCAGGCGGCCGACCAAGGTTGGGTTCCCAGCATCCGCTATGGTCCCCGAGCACCGCCAGGAGTAATTCCTGAGTGCAGAGCCAGGAGTAACCCCCTGAGAATCGCCGGGTGTGACCAAAAAGCCCCCCACCCAAAAAAGATGCTGTGAGGTGGGCAGAGACTTCTCTATGCCCGCAGGGTGGGAGGGAGCTAAGGAAGGGCAGAGCAAGGGAAGGAGGGGCCGAGAAGGACCCCCCTGGAGCCACGTGCCCGGGCCCTGGAGAATCACCCCTGACACTGGTGAGGAAGTGGGGAGAGAGGAGGAATCAGCCATCTCTCTCTGTCCTCCCCTCCCCACCCCGGGGATGGCTTAGAGTCTGCTGTGAGCCTCCTTCTGGCCAGAAAGGAAAGTGAGTCCTTCGACCTTTAACCTTTAGCCTTTCTTGTGTAGAAAAGAATTTCAGGAGATAAGCAGTAAAGGTCAAAGCAGGTTTGATCTGAAAGTGAAAGTTCTGAGAAGGGGGAGAGAGAGAGAGAGAGAGAGAGAGAGAGAGAGAGAGAGAGAGAGAGAGAGAGAGAGAGAGAGAGAGAGAGAGAGAGAGAGAGCTTGTCTAGATTGGAGACTTGGAGACAGGCCAGATTAAGGCATGAAAATACACATCCAGGGGCCGGAGCAATAGTCCAGCGGGGATGGCACTTGCCTTACATGAGGGTTCTATCCCCGACTTCTCATGTGGTCCTCTGAGCTCTGCCAGGAGTAATTTCTGAGTGTCCGTGGTGATAGCACAGCAGGGAGGGCACTTTCCTTGCATGCCGCCAACCTGGGCTCAATCCCCAGCATTCCATGAGCACGGCCAGGAGTAACCCCTGAGCATTGCCAGGTGTGACCCAAAAGCCAAATAAATAAATAAATAAAATTTATTGCACTGACAAAATAAAGAGTTATCCTTCTGCAATCTTTGTGTCTCCTATATAGCTCCAGCCTCATGCTCTCCAATTGGGAGAACAGTAGTGGAAGGTTCTTTGAAAATCTTGGCGCACTTGGAAGCGCACTTGAACTGCAAGCCGCCGGCGTGCTCTGGGCACTGGGGTCACGGCAATTGCCCTCTCCCTTGTTCCCTTGAACCTTGACTTTTCTTTTTTCTGGCAAGCGTGAAGGGCGACTGGCTGGCTCTGCGTACTCAGTTGTTCTGTGTTAGAAACAATCCAAGTCCATAGAGAACCCTATTGTGAGGAACTAGGGTGAGACTAGTTTAGGAACGCGGGGACTTTCCAGTAAGATAGGCCGACAGTGCCATCTGGTGGTTTATTGGGACCTAGCTGGCCAGGTACGCTGAACAGGACCTGCGTGCATGTGACGACCGGCTGACCATTTATTTCCCTGACTCTTGTTGCTCATAGCGTCCCCAGATCTTTGAGAGTTCCTAGCAGGGGCCAGGCACACACTGTCGCCAATAGTAGTATTAATAGCATCGGTCTAGAATTGTGACTCCTTAGTTTAATGCAACTAAAAGCACACTGTATCACTGTCTTCACTGTCTTCCCATTCATCATCGATTTGCTCGAGCGGGCCCCAGTAACATCTCCATATGTCCTGTCTCATGCTAGTAGAGCCCAAGGGCATCTGCTTGCTCCAGGAACATAAAGAGCCTCAATCCATTCCAGAATGAGGTCTATAATTGTTACTGGTATTTGGCATATCAAATACGACACGGGTAGCTTGCCAGGCTCTGCCGTGCAGGTAGCACACTCTTGTAGTCATCTCTAAGTCCAGCATGCATTTATTGATGAACCGAGCGGCCGCGTGAGCCGGGCTGTGATAGGCTGGTCTGCTGGGTGGAGTTCTGATGAGAGAGAAGTCTGGATGTGGAAAATGGAGGCCCTCATGGAGTGGGGGGTCGTCTGGCTTGTTGCAAGGCTCTGCTGGGGTGGCGGGTCAGGGCTAGAACCCGCCATCCCTCCTGGGCGCCTCGTGAGTGGCTGGGCACAGGGAGAGCAAGTAGCAGCTCTGCCCCATGTCTGTGAGTCTCTGGCCCGGCATACCTGAGCCGGATTTAAAAAAGACTGTTGCAGGGTGGAACTCAATGAGCCGGGCTGTGATAGGCTGGTCTGCTGAATGGAGTTCTGACAAGAGAGAAGTCCGGATGTGGAAAATGGAGACCCTCATGGAGTGGGGGTTGTCTGGCTTGTTGCAAGGCTCTGATGGGGTGGCGGGCCAGGGCTAGAACCCGCCATCCCTCCTGGGTGCCTCGTGAGCGGCTGGGCACAGGGAGAGCCAGTAGCAGCTCTGCCCCATGTCTGTGAGTCATGCACACTAGAAATTTATTTCACAAAGTTTGAGTTCTGAAATTTATATTGACACCGTGTTTCCTCTCCTCTGCTGTCTTGAGAAAGGATTAGTAGATCTACATCCTGCGATGCTCGGGCTTAATCCTGGCTCTGCAGGATTACAGATTACTTCTGGCAGTGCTCAGGGGAAACCATAGAGGATGCCGGGATTGAACCCTGGGTTGGCCACATGCACGATAAATACCCTACCCGCTGTGCTATCACTCCGGCCCCCATGGTTTGCCTCTTATTCTTTTTAAAGTATTATTATGATTTTGGTTTTGGGCCACACCCAACAATACTCAGGGCTTACTTCTGGCTCTGCACGCAGGAATTACTCCTGGTGGTGCTCAGGGAACCATGTGGATTCCGGGATTGAACCTGGATTGTGCAAGGCAAAGGCCCTCCCCCGCTGTGCTATGGCTCTGGCCCATGGGCTGAGGTTTGAACCCTGGAAACGGAGGGCAGCACAGGCGTTAGGTGTGTTCTGGTGTTTAGTGGAAGGTAGAGCTTGTGAGTGAGCCATGAGGATGGAGCATGAAATATTTCCCAGGGGGGACGGTCCCAGCCATGCTTGGCCTCTCGCAACAACCTGGCCGAGTGGGGAGGAGAAACACAGAAGGAAATGGTAAGTATGCAGAGGCAGGGTGGTCAGTACGCAGAGCGAGCACAGGGTGGAAAGATGCCTCGAGCTCACTGGCAAGCCGCCTGCATCCGCACTTGTAAAACCACCCAGGGACTTGAACTTGAAAGCCCTTCCTTGAAAGCCCTGGAGCTAGCCACCCCCCTGAATCTCACATTACCCCCAGACTTCCTCTAAGCCCACCCCAGAACGCACCTACCCCTGAGGACGTCACTTCCTCTTCTTCAATAAGCCCGTTTCCACCTGTCTTGGTCTCTTGGTCTCTTGGCCTTTTCTTCCCGAGCCCATTCCTGAACCTTTCATGCAATTCAGAGAACTTGACGATTCGGGGACTCCTCAGCCTGTCAGGATCTTCAGCCCGAGATAATGTGATTTAGAGAGGACAAACCCTGAGGGGGCTCAGGGAACCCTATCGGTGCTGGGGGTCAAACGAGGTATGACGCATGCCAAGCAAGTGCCCTGCCCGCTCTGCTAGGACCTGGGCCTTAGTGCATGGTGAGTCTTGTTTCAAATGTTTCTCCCAGGACCAAGGTCAAGTGTCCGTGCGGGTCCCCCCTCTCCTCTCCCAATTCCCTAAGCTGAAATGCACCCATCCTGGAGCACAGATAACAGCAGCAACAACAACAATGACAAAGCGACCACGATGGCTCTTTTTTTATTCATTTTATTAGCATCAATATATACAAAGTGGAAAATGACTTTGTTTCATCATTTGAGCTTAGAAAGTTTGCCTTTGATTCTGTTGGGGAAGAAAATGGATATGAAAATTTCCCAGGATATCTCCTCACCTTTGAGGGCGCAGGACAGCTGGTGGCGGGGAGGTGGGGGGACCTGGAGCCTCCGAGTGCCCACTGTTCTGGGTCAGAGAAAACGAGGCCCAGTGGGGCGTGGCCTCAGCCTGACATTCCCTGCGCCTGCCCCTAGATTTTGCTTTTGACTCTAGTGAGGAGAAAGAAAGCCGTTGCTTTTACCTGGCATGCTCCCAAAGCTAACAGCACCCCAAGGGGCCGGTTTCAAGATCCTACGTTGGTGGGTGAGGGGAGCCACCAAGCAGCCACCAGAATCTGTCGATGGGTTAAATAATCCTGCAGCCAGCCCGGTCCCCTGCAGAATCACCACCACCAGAAGTACCGGCACTATGGAAGGCGGTCCACAGGTCCACGGGAAGGACAAGCGTGCACTCAGTGTGGACACAGATGGCCCGTTGGGGATGCACAGGGAGCCCACAACTCCCTGGCAGCTTTGGGAAAGGTATAAATCTCTGTAAAAATCTGTTTCTCAAACCAAGAGTCATGTGGAGGCAGGGAGCAGTCCGTTTTCTGGGTTTCTCAAGATTGTACACCCTGTTCAAAAATAGTGAATCCCCATGGACTTTTGCTAGTTAAGTATATAAAAACAGCAGAAAGGAATGCAGGGGGGTGTCGTCTATTTTTTTGGCACTGTTATGATTCTTTCTTAACCGTTAAAGATTACAAAATGCACATTCGGACATTTGAGAAACAAAAAAAGGAAAGGAAGAGAGACCCCACCTGTCTTTGCCACCACACTGAACATCACCAATCTGGAACAATCCATTTCTAGGCTAAAACGAACACATGAAACATGGTCACATGGGGCTTTACTACTAAGACCCGACTAAGACACAGATAACCCGGGAAAAAGGAAAGTCAAACACACGACCATTTCTAGGCTTCCGAAAAAGCCAATCAAAAATGGTCTGGCCAGTCTCAGGGAATAATAGGGTTAGAATAAAGATTTTTCTATTTTGTCAGTCTTTATATGAAAGGCAAATGTTTAATTTTCAAATAATCACCATTGGTCTGAAAATCAAATATCATTAATAGATTTTTTGAAATCTCCAGATGGTCCTGGGATTAGGGTTAGAGCAAGAATCAACCAGAGAGAAACATAAGGTGTAGTTTCACTCTTTAGCCCGTGTTGTGCCTGAAACGTGAATCTTGTTGGCTTGTCTCTGCGTCTCTTTGCTCATCTATTCCCACTCGTGAGGTGCTTGTGCTCACTCTCAAATAGGGCCTTCTCCCTCCCGCCACTTCTTTCTAAATAAGTTTCAATAAAAACAACCTTGCTTCTCCAAGAAAAAAAGAAAAAGAGACACACTGAGGAGCTTCAGCCTTTTCAAAAAAAAAAAAAGCTGATCTGGTTTACATTGTTCCTCTTAGAATGTGGTGATTGTGTTCATGCCTCCGGACTCCCCAAGATGCCTGGGAGGGAAGTGGAGGGGGTGGAGTCGTCTTCAGAACCTCTCAGGTCTCAGGCAGTGAGCACGTAGACAGGCTTTCCAGGGGCCCAGAGTGAGCACCAAGCTCGTGGTCTGGAGGGGAGAGTGTGTGGGGGTCCTCTCTGCCCTGTCCTGCCCGGGGCTTCCTGGACAAGCCCCCTTCCCGCTCCCCAATCCCACCTGAGGCCTCTCAGCCGTTCCCGCCTCACCCCTCATCCAGGAGGGCAGCACCAACGGTCTCTCCCAAACCAACTGACTATGAATAAACGATTCTAGAGACTATGCCACAGGATTTCACAAACCACTGAGCCCCAGCCCGGGGCCTCTCTGGGCCACCAGCCCACACCCCCGCCATGGAGGAGCTGAACCCCTTTCTCACCATCACCTACCACCAGCAGCTCCCTACATATGCGGCTACCCCCCCACCCACACCACCCCCCCCCACTAGCTTTTCTTTCTCTCAGTATCCAGGGAGAATCTTCTAGAATGGCAGACTGACTCCAGGCTCCTTAGGCTGGGATGAGAGAGAGACCCCTGGCAAAGTCTGGGATGGAGTCTTGTGAAGGAGGTGCTGGGAACAGGCCTTAGATGTTTTCTTGCCTTCTCCCTGAACTTTGGGCCTCAGGTGTGTGTCCTGCGGGGGGCTGGGAGGCTCCTGGTGCCACCTTCACGCTGCCACCCCTGGCAGAGAATGCAACCACATTCTTCCTTCCAGGTTCCCTCCCTATCCTGCACACTTGGTGGCTGCTTGTTTCTGAAAGTGACGGGGCTAAGAGCAAGCACGTCCTTGAAGCCTCGCCTTTGGGATTCAGGCCTTCCAAGTACCCCAGGTGAAACATGGCTCACCCTTTCCAGCCAGACCGGGGCTTGTCCCCCACCCTTGCCCGCTGCCAGGGTGGCCCTCCCCCCAGCTGGCCCTGGGGCCGGGGTCCTGGTGGAGCAGGCTTAGAGTGTGTGCAATAAGGGGGCTCTTTCATCGCCCAGAATGCATGAGGGTGGAGCCCATTTTATTAGCGCGATTCTCTCCTTCCCTCGCAGCCCTGGTCCCGGCTCTTCAGTGCAAACAACAAAACTCTCTGGCAGCATCCAGGGGCGGCTGAACACCGCGCTAGAAGGTGCGGGGGGGAGGGGCGCGTTTCCATCTCATCCTGCAGCCAGCCAGGGCGGGAAGGGCCCGGGAGACCTTCAGAAGGCTCACGGGAGGGAGAGGAGGAGGCGAGAAGTCGGAGAAGCAGGGAGAAAGCAGAAGAGGAGCACGCGGGCTGGTTCAGGGGGTGCGGGCCCCATTCAGTCCCGGTGTGTCACCCCAAACCCAAATGCATCCAGCAAGAAACCCCCATTGGCGGCCTGATCTCCGGGCGCCGCGCAAGGCCAGCACACTCAGGCCCGGAGCCCAACACGCATGCAGTGATGGCGGTGCGCGCCTCGGGCCGGGCTCTCCTGGTGGACCCAGGAAAGGTCACTCTTGTGGGTCCACTTCACCGCTGGCGTCCTCCACCCGCTTCTGCGCTGGGGCTAGCCACAGCTGCCCCACATCCCGCCAGACTGACGCCAATTTTTAAATATAATAAATACAGCAAAGAAAATAGTTAAGTCGTCAAGAAGGTGTCGAAAAGAAAAGGCAGCGACGGTCGGTTCCGTCCGACGCCAGCCCCGGGGGTCTGCGTGCGAGGTTGTCAACGTAGTGGCCATGGAGTTGCCCCTGGGGAGGCCCCTTCTCCAGCGCAGCTGCCCTAGATGGACACTTCATACTCTCTGGTTTCCTGAGATAGGGAGGGAGAGAGGGGCGTGTGGGGGGTCGCAGTGCATTACTAGGGCGGGGGTCTCAATGGGGCTGAGATGGGACCTCTGGCCTTGCCTTTTGGCTGGTCAGGAACTTGAGCCACGGGGGGGACTGGGCATTCAGCCTGGAGGAGGATGCAGGGAGATGCCTGGCCAGAGACCACCCACTCACCCCTGTCTCGTAAATGGGGTTGTCGAACTCCGTTTCCACCGTGATCTGGCTGTAAGGATGGGAGTACATGAGAGGCAGCCGCAGGTTGGAGTAGTGACGACATCTGGAACAGAGAGAGAAGAGGGACGTCAGGGAGTGCAGTAGGTGCCAGCAGAGCTGGGCACTGCCCTCAGCCCAACCGTTCCCTGACCCCATCTCTCAGCGGTCTCTGTCCCCACAGCTCCTCCCTTTCCCGTGGTGCTCCTTGGAAAGCCTCATAATACGCTGGGGACGTCTTTCCTCCCTGCCCTGTGCCCCTGTGACTGTTGACTCCCAGCAGGTAGATTTGCCTGCTTCTCTGGAGGCACCTTCCAACCTCAGGACCTTTGCACATGCAGCTGCTGCTATGAGGCACCTTCCAGCCTCAGGACTTTTGCACATGCAGCTGCTTCTCTTCTACTTCCTCTTCTCCAGGCCACACTGTTACTCATCACCTAGCCCCAGTCATTTCCCCAGGCACCTGTTCTACTGACCCCGTTTAAAATGCAGACATGGTCCCTCCCCGAGGCTCTTTGCTCCTTGCTGTTGTCTCCCTGACGTCCAAGTCCTGAGAGTTTATCTCTCCTCATTAGAACCTGGGTCCCATGAGGGCAAATATTTCCTCTACCTTGTCCACACTGATATTCCTAGAGTCCAGGAAACTGCGGGCACATGGTGGGCGCCAGGAGTGCTGGAGTAGCTCCACCCCCTGCCTTAAATGCATCTTCTGCAAACCCCGACTCTCCCTAACCCCAAGGTCAGCGCCATAAGACAGTGTTGGACAAGTGATGGATGACGGGATTCCGTGGACCCACCGCTGCTGCCCCTGCACTCTGGGGATCAGGTCTTTGCTGGGGTGCCACAGGCTTGGGGAGGAATATCCCCCCTGGTTTTCCCCCGGGGATGACAGAAACAGGTCCCTGTCCCCTCCGCCTCCTTCAGACAGCCAAACAGACGGAGCAGTGGGAGACTGTCGGACACGGCGCCTCCTGTGGGCTGCGCAGGATGGAGAGGCAGCGATTTCTCCTCTGTCCGCTCTCTCCCCCATCCCGCACCAGATATTCTAGAAGACTGAGCTCTCGCCTTTGTTCTGGGCCCAGACCCAAAGTGCAGGCTCCTGGTTCCAGGTTGGGTCCTGCTTCTAGAATTCTGAGAGTGAGCGCTTGGTTTTTTCCCCAGTCAGACTGGGTCGGTCGCCTACACTTAGCTCAGTCTAAGCACAGAGTGTTGCTGTGTGTCAAAGATAGCAGCCGCCCCAGAGCCGGGAGAGAGTTACAGTATCCCAACCTCACACCAGTGCTACTGTCTGCTCCGGGGCTCAGGTGCGCCCTGCCCCCTCCCCGTGATGGTGCCCCATACCTGGTGATGTAGATATAGGCTCCGCCCAGCAGTAGGGACACGATCAGGACCGGGAGGAAGATGGCCAGGGCCATGTTTCCGCCTTCCAGAGACGTCTCTGCTGCCGCTTCTGCTACTGAACACACACGCCATGACGCCCTCAGCTGGCACACTCCACCCTCCCCATCCCCCGGGTCCTGCACCCCACTCCAGAGTGGGGGACTCAGAGCTAGCTTCAGTGGACATGGTGCCCATGCTTGGAAACCATGGCCAGTCCTTGCCTTGGTGAGAAAAGGGACATCATGGGGTCCCCAGGATCTCCCCCGCGACAACCCCCCACCACAGCTTGCGGTTTGGAGGGAGAGCAGATGGGCTGCTCAGAAGCCAAGGAGGGGAAAGGGCAGTGGAGCTGAGACGCTGAGTGGGGGCCAGCGAGCTCCCTGAGCGCCCCTGCAGGGGACCAGATGTAAGGTTTGGTTTTGGGCAACATCAGTGGTGCTTGGGGCTTATCCTGGCTCTGTGTTCAGGCATCACTCTTGGCGGTCCTGGGGGACCATATGGGGTGGCAGAGATGGAAACTTAGGTTTCCCAGCCCAAGGCAAATCAATGCTCTACCCTCTGCACTATCTCCCCTGGCCCGCCCAATGTAGGGTGTTTAAGCAGGCATTTCTTTTTTTTTTTTTCTTTTTGGGTCACACCCGGCAATGCTCAGGGGTTTCTCCTGGCTCTGCACTCAAGAATCACTCCTGGCGGTGCTCGGGGGACCACATGGGATGCCGGGGATCGAACCCGGGCCGGCATGGGCTGGCCGCGGCAAGGCAAATGCCCTACCCACTAGGCTATCACTCCGGCCCTAAGCAGGCATTTCTAAGCCGGGCTGCTTCCCTGGGAAACAGTGGGGAGTTAGTGCCCCTTTCTAGAGCTGGTCATCAGACCCTTCAGGAGAGAAGCCGGGGGAGGTGCTGGGTCAGTTCCTGAAGTAGCACAGCCCGGGACACCCTAAGTGTGGAGATCTGTTATGCTCCTGGGGTACCTGCCTGAGCCTCCCACTCACCCTCCTGACTTCTGCAAAAGTTGCAAGAACTGTCAGAGCAGTTGTGGGCATGGTGGTGTGTGTGGGGTCCCAGTTTGAAGAGATCCCACAAATTTCCCTGCACTTCCCTGTCTCTGGTTTGCCTCTTCCTCTCTCCCTGGCCACATGGAACAGTGCAGGACGGGGGCTGGCATCTAAAGCATCATCTCCCCCACCCCCTTGGGGGTCTGATCCCCTGAGATGATGGCAGGAATCCCAGACACCAGCAGGCAGAGGCCTTGAGACACCCCCTCCGGCCTCTGAGACATGCCCGTTGGCAGAAGGCAGATAAGGGGATATGAACAGAGACCGACATCCTCCAGTACTCATTTTCCTGGAGAACACGGACTCTTCCTATGTGGACTGAACGTCCTTTGCAACATGGAAGCACCAAGAACAAGGGTGGCTGGCCAGGGCAGAGTCTGAGCAAAGGTGTGAGTGTCAGGAGGATACACCTGCTTCAGGGACAGGAGTACACCTAGCTGAAGGACTGCACAGTGCCGACAGGTAGCAAGGGACACAGGTGGACACCGGATGTTATAGATCCGGTGCATGAGCCAAACAGGATGCAGGTGCAGAATGGGCCAAGGGAGGGGCTGGCGAGCACAAAAACCAAGTCCTAGAAGGCAGGAGGCATCTCTACCGTGATCAACTTCACTCGATAATTCAGAATGAAAGAACAGAGAAGGGGGGGTGCATTAAGGAAGAAAACAGAAGCAGGAAACAGCCCCCACGCCCTGAAACCAGAACAGCTTTTCTCCCTTCCTAGTCACTGGCAGAACTGGTGTCCACCCCCCATCAGCCGGACGGGACTCCAAGCCAACCTGATTCCATGCCTTTCCTGCACCCTTTGGAACAAACCTTAGGCATGGCAAGGAGGGGGTTTCCTTTTTGTTTTTCTGCTTTTTTGGGTCACACCTGGCAATGCACAGGGTTTACTCCTGGCTCTGCACTCAGGAATTACTCCTGGTGGTGCTATGGGATGTTGGGGATAGAACCTGGGTTGGCCGTGTGCAAGACAAATGCCCTCCCCACTGTGCTATCGCTCCCGGCCCAGTATATATTTTTTAAAGCACTTGAGAAGACTTGATGTACCGGAGGTTTTTTCATCACAGAAGGAACTCACCTTCTAAAGCATGTTCAAAGCTGTCTTGATTCACTGAAAGAGAGATCAGAAACATGGGTCAGAGTCAACTGAGTTCACTCGGCTGGCACGAAGTGAAGCTAGAGAGAAAGAGAGAGAGAGAGAGAGGAGAGAGAGAGAGAGAGAGAGAGAGAGAGAGAGAGAGAGAGAGAAGGAAAAGCTCAAGCTATATTTTATTGAATTTATTGCAGCGAGTGCTCTTTTGATCGATCCTGGGCACTTGGAATTAGTGGAAATGTGGGGGCATAGCCCCTCCTCAAGTTCCCAGGAGAGGAGACAAATAGAAATGAGACAAGGGCAGCAAGACGGGTGAATAATGACAGTCTCAGTGGCAGAGCCAGCTGGGAGTGACCTGTGCGTCTACTCACTCAGGCGCTCACCGTCTCATCAGCCGTGAACATACATGTATATTGAACATACATGTACAGCATGAGAGACTTGCAGACATGGGGCAGAGCTGCTACTAGCTCTCCCTGTGACAGCCGCTCACGAGGTGCCCGGGAGGGATGGTGGGTTCTAGCCCTGGCCCACCATCCCAGCAGAGCCTCGCAACAAGCCAGACGACCCCCCCCATTCCATGAGGGCCTCCATTTTCCACATCCGATTTCTCTCTCGTCAGACCTCCACCCAGCAGACCAGCCTATCAGCGCCCGGCTCGCATGGGACGCAAGTGGCGCGCGTGGTTCATCAATAAATGCTGGACTTAGAGATGCCTACAAGAGTATGCTACCTGCACGGCAGAGCCTGGAAAGCTGCCCGTGTTGTATTTGATATATATGCCAAATACCAGTAACAATTATAGACCTCATTCAGGAATGGATTGAGGCTCTTTATGTTTCTGGAGCAAGTAGATGACTTGGGCTCTACTAGCATGAGACAGGACATATGGAGATGTTACTGGGGGCCCACTCGAGCAAATCGATGATGAACGGGAAGACAGTGATACAGTGATACAGTGATACGTGTACAGCATGATCATGAATTGCAGGTTTTGCTTCTGGGCCACACCCGGCAATACTCTGTGCTCAGGGATCACTCCTGGTGGTGCTTGGTGGGACCATATGGGATGCTGGGAACCAAACCTGCTCTGGCCGCGTGCAAGGCAAACGCCCTCCCCGCTGTGCACTTTCATCAGCCCGAATGGCACACCTTGAAGACCCAGATTAGTGGAGCCAAACTTAGGTGAGTCCTAACTTGATTGCGATGATGCTGGTTTCATTGACTTGAATAACGTTCCGTGCCCTGCCCCCCTTTACTGATGGGGGGGTGTTCCTCAAATCAATGAGGTGCTATAATTTTTGTTAACCACTGGGGGTTGTCTCCATATTGCGATTTGGAGACAACCGCTGACTAGAGCCATTACCGACTGGATCCCACAGGATGTCAAAAGATCATGTGGCCGCCCACTTACAAAATGGTCAGACTTCCTTGTCAAGACCCTGAAGGAACGGTTTGAGGCTCTTCATATTCCTGAATCAACCAGATGCCATTGGGCTACATTGGCACGTGATAGGGTCCAATGGAAATGTTACTGGCGCCCGCCGAGCAAATCGATGAATAACGGGATTCAAGTGATCAAGTGAAGTGAAGTGACCACTGGGGGCTCTCGCAAACCTCGTGGCACTGGTCAGGCCCAGAATCCTTCGATTGGGCGGTGGATGTGAGCATGCAGGGGATAACCCACACCCAGAAGGGTGGGGTAGGGGCGGCTTGGGGAATCTTCCTGCCCCTCGAGACCCCCAGGGCTGTGAGAAGGAGGTGTAGGAGGGCAAATTATCTATGTTGCATTGAGGAAGGTGTCCCAACAAAGCGGGTGCTTCATGACTCTTAAGATTTTTTAAATGGGCTGGAGCGATAGTACAATGGGGAGGGTGTTTGCCTTGCATGCGGCTGATTCAGGTTCGATCCTTGGCATCCTATAGGGTCCCCTGGGCACAGCCAGGAGTAATTCCTGAGTACAGAGTCGTGAATAATCCCTGAGTGTTGCCATGTGTGACTCCCCCAAAAAAAAAAAAAAAAAGAATATTTTCGGCTTCTGCCAGCTCAGTGAGGCAGTCTAAAAGAAAGGGAAGCCAGGGGAAGGCACGCATCTGGCTGGCTCAGCACCATGTTGTCTTTTCTCAGTGGTCACTGCTCTGAGAATATCGGAGGTGCCAGAGATTTCACTGGATGCAGGAGCCCGGGCCGGGGTCTCCCCCACCCAACTCCCCAGGCTCGTACCTTTGCAGACGGGCAGGGGCCCGCTCCAGTGGGACGGCTGGCCCAGGATGCAGCGAATGGTCACTCGCCCATGAGCTCGAAGCCTTCGTGAGCACATGAAGGTGAGGGACTCTCCCGGCAGGTAGAGACGCTTGTACAGGATCTGGTACCCGTTTTCAGGCAACCCAGGGTTGTCGCAGGCCAGGGACTCCTCCGCTGGAAGTGCGAGACAAAAGATGCCTGGATGCGGTCACACGTGTTCCCATCCTCAGGGCCGAGGGCGGTCAGCCATGGCCGGCCTCCTCCCCACCTTGTATGGGTCTGTTTTTCTGCCTCTCTCCCGCTCCAGCCACATGTTACCCCAGGGCAGTGTCCTGTGAATCTGGGTTTATGTCTAGATCTGGCTACTTTGCTGTGTGGCCTCCAATGAGGACTGCACCTTCTCTGAGCCTGTTTCCCTTGGGAGATAGGACTAATAGCTGGGTTATTAGTGGAAGAATCAATAAGGGTGAAGCACTTACAGTGTTCTTGACTCTTCAGAGGAGACAGGAAATGACGGGCCAGTGATGCTCAATGACTCAGTTTTCTTCCTGCTCTTCACCCGCCTATCCTGAACAAGTCTTGTGTTCTGATACTCAGTCTTCACGTCTCCTCCCCAGGAAGCCTTCCTTGATGCCTCCTCCTCCACCATCACTAAATTTAGGCCCTTGGCTTTCCCCAAACCCCAGCCCTCTAGCACTGCAGACTTGCCACTACAGAATTGTCATTACTGAGTCAGTTAGGACCAGTGTCCTTCATGGGAGAGGAGCCCTAGGAAGGTCAGGGCTGAGTGTGCAACCAGAGCATCAGAAACCATCCAACGTGCAGCGCAGGAGCTCTGGAAGCAAGCCCTGGCTGCTGAGGTCTGCCTGGTGAATGGCGCCTCCTCATAACCCATGCTGGGGCAGGTGCTGGCGGGAAGGCCCTGGATGGAAGGGTCAGTCCACACATGTGGTTTCCTACACCCTACAATTCAGCCCAAGGCATGAGGGCGGTTGGGAATCCTGTGTGTCCGGCTCTGCTAAAATGTGCTCCACAGCCTCAAGTGTACCAGTTTTACACCTCCAAACTACAGCAGCTGGAGGAGCTGCAACGTTGTTGCACAGCCTTGGGAGCCCTTTCAGATATTACCCTTTAATTATCACTCATCCAGAGACTCACATACATGGGGCAGAGCTACTACGGCTCTCCCTGTGCCCATCTGATCACAAAGTGCCTGGGAGGGAGGCGAGGTTCTAGCCCTGGCCTGCCATCTTAGCAGAGCCTCGCAAGAATTCAGAGGAATCCCCACACCATGAGAGCCGCCATTTTCCACATCGGGACTCCCCAGTTCGGTCAGAGCTCCACTCAGCAGAAGAGCTGATAACAAACCCAGCTAGCGGATAATGCATGAGATGAGAGGCGACTACAAGAGTATGCCACCCGCATGGCAGAGCCTGGCAAGCTACCCTGGCGTTATATTTTAATATTACAAATCATTGTATCACTGTATCACTGTCTTCCCGTTCATCTTCGATTTGCTTGAGCGGGCACCAGTAACATCTCCATATGACCTGTCTCATGCAAGTAGAGCCCAAGGGCATCTGCTTGCTCCAGGAACATAAAGAGCCTCAAACCATTCCATCAGGTCATGGGAATGAGGTCTATAATTGTTACTGGTATCTGGCATATCAAATACGACACGGGTAGCTTGCCAGGCTCTGCCGTGTGGGTAGCATACTCTTGTAGTCATCTCAAAATCCAGCATTTATTGATGAACCGCGTGGGCCGCTGGTCTGCTGGGTGGAGTGCTGGACGAGAGGGAAGTGTGGATGTGGAAAATAGGGGGCCCTCATGGAGTGGGGATCTTCTGGCTTGTTGTGAGGCTCTGCTGGGTGGCAGGCAAGGGCTAGAACCTGCCATTCCTCCCGGGCACCTCATGAGCAGCTGGGCACAGGGAAAGCCAGTAGCAGCTCTGCCCCGTGTCTGTGAGTCTCTCGATATCTATCTATCTATCTATCTCTCAGATATGCCAAATACCAGTAACAATTACAGACCTCATTCCCATAACCTGATGGAATGGTTTGAGGCTCTTTATGTCCCCCGAGCGAGCAGATGCCCTTGGGCTACACTAGCATGTGACAGGACATATGGAGATGGCATTGGTGCCATCTCCATCGATGGCAAATCGATGACAATGGGAAGACAGGTGATAAGTGAATTATCACTAACGGCAGTGCTCAGGGCTAACTAGTGAGCACCACATTTGATGCTGGGCTTCTAACTGGCATTGTCCTGAGGCCAGGCAGATCCCTTACTCCCTGTGCTGTCTCCCTCCTCCTTTCTCCCCACTCTGTGTCCCCTCCGGGCCCCAAATTCTTCTGTGGATTGTTTATGGAGTCACACCAGTGGTGTGCAGGGCTTACTCCTGGCTCTGTACTCAGCAATCACTCCCCATGGTGCTCAGGAGTGCATATGGAATCCCGGGGATCCATCCAGGATTGGGCGTGTGCGAGGCAAGCACCCTGCCCGCTGTACTATGGCTCTGGCCCCAAGGAAGGGTTCTTTATTCCCGGGGTGGTTGTGGGATGGGGCAATGGCCAGACCCCTGTGTCCTGTGCCCTAGGTTGGAGTGAAACTGTGTCCACTGGTCATGGGAAGTTTGCAGAGAACCCGAGTGCTCTCAGGGAAGGAATACATGGGGATTCAGGCCCAGAGGCCCGAGGGATCTGATTCCACCATTTTTCCTTTTTGAAAACACAGTTTCCTTGCAGTGTAGCAAAGTGGCCAGCAGGGGGCAGTGGGCACTCAGTCGTCCTCACCACCTTTCCCTGGAATTTCCAAGTTAACAGATGAATGAGTACAACAAATATTTATCCAGTCCTCTTCTGTGCCAGACACGGTTCTCAGCCTTGGGCATATAACGATGAACAAGACAGATGCGGCCCCTGCGTTAAAAGTTCAGCAGCATTCTGTAAATATTTTCTGGGGGCTAGTGCTAGGCTAATGCAACCCTGACACTAGAGAGACAAAGGTAAAAGTCTTAGAGCAAACTCTAGAGGAGAATGTGATGGAAGGTCCAGGGAGACGTGTGGGAGGGACTTCCCAACAGTTCTCACTTGGCTAAAATCACAAGAATCATGGGACTGGAGGGAGAGTGCAGTGGGTAGGGCATTTGCCTTGCACCCCAGCGGGCCGAGTTCAATCCCTGGCACCATACTTGAGTTAGTGGCAATTGTGTGAAGCCTTGGGTTTGATCTCTGACTCCCCAGTCCCCAATGAATCAAGTACAGACCCAAGCAGTCAAAGTTGTAGGTTTTGTGTGTATTTTTGGGGGTTAAAATCAGCGGATGCTTAGGGTGCGCTCTGTCTTTGCGCTCAGGGCTCACTCTTGGCAGTCAGTAATTCAGGGGACCATATAGGATGATGGGACTGGAACCCGGGTTGGCTGTGTGCAAGGCAAAAGCCCTCCCCGCTGTACAATGCTCCGGCCCCATGGTGACCGATTTTGTTTTTGAAGTGAAGTGTTCAAGGGAAATTCTTCACAAGAAGAAGAAAATTGGCAGCTCAGGAGGAAACAGCTTGAGGCATAATCTTCAAAAGGGCTCATTTCCGAAACACAAAAAGGAATTCCTCTGTGGCCAATAGAATAATCTAATTAAAGAGCAAAGAATTTGAATAGGTGTTTCTCCAAACATCTGCAAACGTCCAACTGGTGCACCTCAAGAGATGGGGGTCCTCTCATCTCTTGACAGGGATGGCTTGACCGCCACCCGAGCTCAGGAGTGAGTGAGGGAAGGACACGGAGCAGGAGGAGCTGTGGACGGGACAGCAGCACAGCCACTATCAAGAGCCTAGGGGCCATGGGCAGTGGTCAGAGCTGTCCACTCCCAGCAAGGTTCCCCTGGGTGTCTGGCGCCTAAGCCCAGATTTTCTCTTACTTAATTTTGTTTTCTGCGGCCACTCAGCAGAGCTCAGGGCTTATTTCTGGCTCTTTGCTCGGGGATTACTTCTGGCATGACTCGGGGATCCTATGTGGTACCGGGTATAAGCTGGTGTTGGCCGTGTACAAGGCAAGACCTTCAATAACCCCTGAACTATCTATCTTGCCCTGAGAGTCCAGATTAAAAAACAAACAAAATACAACAACTGCTGAGGTAACATATTCACAGCAAGGTCCACTCTGTCAACCACTCCAGCTGTCCCCAGCACCCAGTGCCCCGTCTTACTTGGAAACCTTAGTTACCAAGTTCAGGGGGGAGTTGGTGCTTTCTTCTTTTTGTTTCTTTAGGCCACACCCGGCTGACTCTGTACTCAGGAATTAATCCTGGTGGAGCTCAGGGGACCATATGCGGTGGGTCAGCTCTGTGCAAATAAGTGCCCTATCTATCTGCTGTGATCTCTCTCTCTCTCTCTCTTATATATATATATATATATATATATATATATATATGTTTTTGGGATCACACCCAGTAATGCTCAGGTTTTTGACTCACACTCAGAAATGCTCAGCAATTCTCTCCTGCCTCTGCACACAGGGATTACTTCTGGCAGACTTGGGGGACTCTATGGGTCTATGGGAGGCAGGGGGACCGAACATGGATTAGTCACTTGCAAGGCAAGTGCCCCTCCCCCACTATACTATAACTCTGGCCAGCCTCTGTGTGTGTGTGTGTGTGTGTGTGTGTGTGTGTGTGTGTGTGTGTGTTTGTTTTGGCTTTTGGGCCACACCTAATAATGTTCAGGGGTAACTCCCAGCTCTGCACTCAGTAATTACTCCTGGTGGTGCTCTGGGGACCATATGAGATGTCCCTGAGTGAGCAGATGTCCCTGGAGTGAGCAGATGCCTTGAGGCCAGGCAGATCCCTTACTGCAGATCCTGACATCTCATATGGTCCCCGGAGCATATGAGATCAAACCTGGGTGTCGGCCAGGGCCCAGAGCCCAGAAGTGAGGATGACTTCTGACCTACTCCCAAGGCCCCCCCTTGGGAGCAGAGCAGGGAAACTGGTGAAGAACTTGCTGGGAATGGGGGGGTGCCTTTACTGTAAAAGTCCTAGTATCTGCGCCTCACTCTGTGCTAGCTATTGTCATGAGGCAGAAATCATGGCCAACACTCCCTTCCCAGCACTGCCCAGCACCATCTCCCCACAACCGTGAATAAGGAGGGGGCCCCAGGCTGATGGCCCTGGGTGGAGCAGGACTCACAGACGCAGTGGGGTAGGCGGGATGTCCAGATGGGCGTGCCTGTCTCGCGGCTGTAGCATGTCAGCAGAGAGCTCCCTCCAGCACGAGCCGGGGCTGCAGGTGTACTGGATGGTGGCACCCACGAGCAGAACCGGGTCCGAAATGAGGCGTGTGGAGTGGTCCACTTCCCCGGGTCAGTGCAGTACATGACTAAGGAAGCAGAGCAAGGGAGCATGAGGGCTGGGGAGGATCTCAGGGTGGGAGTGACTTCCACGAGCATGGAGAAGGTTGACTAACTTTGTTCTGAAGGGCAGCTACCTCGTGCTTAGCAGGAGCTGCCTGAGGAGAGTAAGTCAGGGTTAACTCCACTGGGAGGAACCAGCACACAGACGCTTTTGCGCTGGGCCAGGCTGGCCACAGCAGAGGTGCGCTGGACAGAGCCACGGCACACCCTGTCTCCCAGGAGCTGCGAGGGCCACTGGGCCCTGCCTGAGACACAGCAAAACAAGCATCTGTTACTTCTTCATGAAACAAAAAGTCAGTATGAAAAAAACAAGCAAGCAATAAGCTAAGTTAGAAAGAACCCAGCAGAGAACGTGAATGATGAAAAGGTTCCGTGTTTGGGGCCGAGCCTCGGTGAGCGTGATTTGCATCCACGCCCGGCCACGAGCCTCTGTCTGCACGAGCTTTTGTGGTTGCCTGTGTCCATCCACAGGCACCACATAGATGCCAGCGTGGCTGGCCATGCTGACATGGCCGGTGCCCCCATGCAACTAGCACTGAACAAACTAAACACAGTTTAGTTTAGAACAAAACTAACCCACATACAGCTGGCACTGAGCGGCATTCTTACAGACTAAAAACGGTGAAGGATTCTCTCTCTACCTTTTTGGGATTTGGGGGGTGGGTGGGGTGGGGATTTGGGGGTCACACTTAGTGGTACTTGGAGGCTCCCTTCTGGCTCTTTGCTACGGCGCCCTTCCCAGCAGGACTCACGGAACCAGAGTTCAGAGAATTGAACCAATGTTGGTCCCGCAAGGCTAATATCTTCCCCTGTACGGTCTGATCCGTCATGACTGTATGGCTGTATCAGTAGGATAAGCCTTTTTACCTTGTGATTTTAAACTACTGCTGTATTCAGGGAGCCAGAGAGACAGCAGACAGGCATCTACTGGTTTTGCATGAGACAAAAAACTGGTTCAATACTGAGTATCCAATATGGTCCCCTGAGCTCCACCAGGAATGAGCCCTGAGCACAGAGCCAGGAGTCAGCCCTGAGCACACTCTGAATGTGGTCCCCGCAAGGGCCTCCTTTGGCTTATTTTGCTGGAATACCATATTTCACTGCATAATTGCCAGAGATTTAAAGATTAAAAGAAAGAAAAATAAAATTGTCAGCATATTTTATGCCTATAGATAAGCTTCCTCATAGGTTTCATCCTACGCTTGTTATATAGATTTACCTCATATTACAAATATAGCATATATGCAACATATTTTATATAATATTTAAGTTATACTTTATACACATAGTCAAAAAAAGTAGGGTGGAATCATATGGGAAGTTTTTGTTGTTTTCTGTTATTTTGGCTCTTTGGGTCACACCCGGCAATGCTCAGGGGTTTCCTCCTGGCTCTGCACTCAGCAATCACTCCTGGTGGTGCTCGGGGAGCCATACGAGATGCCGGGATGGAACTTGGGTCAGCGGCGCGCAGTAAGGCAACGCCGCACCTGCTGGACTATAACTCCAGTGTCATCACGGAAGTTTTTAATTCGTGAATTAATGAATTAACTTGCTTGTTTGACTTTTTTGGGCCACACCCTGTATGTTCAGGGCTTACTCCTAGCTCAGGGCTCATTGCTGGTGGGCCCGAAGGATCCTATGGGCTGCTGGGGATAGAACCTGGGTCCACCGCATGTAAGTCAAGTACCATCCACTGCATTGGCTCTTGCTCCATGGGAAGCGTTTATAAAAGCTGAGAAGCCAAGTTTTGGACTGGAAATCACAACAAACATGATTATGCAGTGGTGACGATTCTGTGATGAATTTCAGTCTTGCCGATATTTAAAGGAAGTGAATTTGTGTGACATTTTCACATTTTTTCCAGACACTCCTCTTCACCACAGTCCGCATTACTCCCTACTGTCTGGCACTCATGAGCCCTCTCTGCCACTGACGGGCCCCCGAACCTTCGCCTCCCTGATGGCACCTGTGGGCAGCCACTTTAAAGCAGGCAGGGGGAGCAAGGAGGTAGCGCCCATGGGAAATGACCCCACGGGCTCCCTGGGTGAGGGGCAGGAGAAAGCAGACTCACTCTTCCGCAGAACGGGGGTCGCTGCCCAGCTGAGGTCCCACTGGCAGGTGAGCGTGTCGCCCCTCACGATGTCATAGCCAGGGCCGCACTGGTAGGTGATCCGGCCCCGCACCAGCTCTGTGTGGGATGTGGTCTTCCAGCCGTTCTGGATTTCCGGCAGATCCGAGCAGGAGTCATTCCTGACACCTCTTTAAGACAAAAGCAGAGTCCTTAGTGGGGGCGGCATGTGTGTGGGGGGGCCCCAGGAGTGGGAGTGCCAGAGAGAGAGAAGAGGAAAGTCTGGAGATTGGCAGCCAGAAAGGGCCACTGTAGGCACCTCGGCGGTTCCTGCACAGATGTGGCAGCCCCGACTGAATGAAGGAGAACAACAACAAAAAAACCAGAGGGAACAAACAAACAAACAAACAAACAAGCAAGCAAGAAGTGGCCCCAGAGCCCCCTTTTTTTTGCTTTTTTAGGTCACACCCGCAATGCTCAGGATTTCTCCTGGCTCTGCACTCAGGAATTACTCCTGGCGGTGCTCGGGGACCATATGGGATGCTGAGGATCGAACCCGGCCGCGCACAGGCCGGCCAAGGCAAACACCCTACCCGCTGAGCTAGCCCTTAACCTCAGCTTACTCTTCCCAGGTGACACTGTACAATGACTTCTTCTGGCTTGGTCTCCCAGACACTCTCTCCATTGGCCGCTTGAGGACTTTGAGTCAGCTTCGAACCCTACTACTGCCACTCACTAACCAACAGAACTGGGGACAGACACTTCTTTGCCGTGTTTCAGGTTCCCTCCTTTCCACGAGCGCTCAGAGAGCTGGCAGGTACGGATAGTAGGCAGCGGGGGAAGTGACTGTGGGGGCGGAGCGATAGTGCAGTGGGTTTGCTGTGCGTGCAGCTGACTGGGTTTCAGTCCCCAGCATCCCATATGGTCCCCTGAGCACCACTCAGGAGTGGTCCCTGTGGTCCCTGAGTGCAGACAGGAGTAAGCCCTGAGCTCCACCAGGAGTGATCCCTGAGTGCAGACAGGAGTAAGCCCTGAGCTCCACCATGAGTGACCTCTGAGTGCAGACAGGAGTAAGCCCTGAGCTCCACCATGAGTGACCCCCTGAGTGCAGACAGGAGTAAGCCCTGAGCTCCACCTAGGAGTGATTCCTGAGTGCAGACAGGAGAGACGTAAGTCCCGAGAACCACCAGGTTTGGCTTCCCCCTCAAACAAAAAGCAAACTAGAAAACAACAATAACAACAGAAGAAGTGGGCCGGAGTGATTGCCCAGCAGGTAGGACGCTTCCTAGCACACGGTCAGCCTGTGCCGCCCGGTTCGATCCCCGCATCCCATATGGTCCCCCCGAGCACCGCCAGGAGTGGTTCCTGAGTGCAGAGCCAGGAGTAGCCCCCTGAGCATTGCCGGGTGTGACCCCCAAAAAAAAAAAAAAAAAAAACAAGTGATGTGGGTCATGCCAAGGTGAGGTCGCCACGGTGGCTGAGATGCTCTGCTTCCTCTCCCGAGGTCACATGGCGAGCATGTCCAGAAACATGCACGTGTCTCTGAGACGCTAAGTCCTGCTCCTTGGTACTAAGCGGGCTCACGGGAGGGTCACGGCTGGGAAGTGGAGCCCCTGGTGCCAGCTGAGCCTTCAGATGAGCCGGCAGCCCTGGCAGATCCTGCCTGCAGCTCTGGGAAATCACCCACCAGGGGCAGCTCCCGGATTCCCGACCCGCAGAAGCTGCCAGTATCTACATTTTGGAATTGCTATTTTGGGGTGGGGTGGGGGAGGGCAGGCCTGGGGGTGCTTGGGGAGGCGGCCCAGGCAGGCGCTGGCTACCAAAACCAGGGCTCTCCTATGCTAAGCCTGTGCTCCAGCCCTTTCAGACTTCTCCAGCCAATTATTTTTTTGGGGGGGAGGAGGGTTAAAATTAGTTAGATCACCATAGCTAATTTTTTTTCTTTTGGGTCACACCCGCAATGCTCAGGGGTTTCTCCTGGCTCTGCACTCAGGAATTACTCCTGGCGGTGCTCGGGGACCATATGGGATGCCGGGATTGAACCCGGGCTGGCATGGCCGCCACGCAAGGCAAATTTCCTACCCGCTGGGTATCGCCCGGCCCCACCATAGCTAATTAATACTTAGCTTTATTGTGTGTATGTGTGTGTTTTATACTATTAAATTTAATTTTCTTTTATTTATTTTCTTTATTTTTCTTTATTTATTTTTGGCTTTGGAGCCGCACCTAGTGGTAATCAGGGCTTACTCCTGCTTCTGCCCTCAGGAATCAATCCTGGTGGTGCTCCAGGGACCACATGGGATTCAGGGATCGAACTGGGTCAGCTGCTTGCCCTTGGTACTAAGCGGACTCACAGGAGGGTCAGCAGAAGAAGTGGGTTGGAGTGATGGCCCAGCAGGTAGGACGCTTGCCTAGCACGCGCCGGCCTGTGCCAGCCCGGGTTCGATCCCCGGCATCCCATGTGGTCACAGAAGGGTGACCTTGCTGTGTGCAAGGCAAATGTTTTGCGACTGTGCTATTACTCCGCCCCCCTTTTTTTTGTTACGCACAGTGATGTTCAGGGGTTACTCCTGATTCAGGAGTATTCCTGGCAGGAATTACTCCTGGCAGTGCTCATGGAACTATATGGGATGCCGGGTTGTCTGTGTGCAAGGCAAACACCCTACCTGCTGTACTATTGCTCTGACTGCGCCATCTTAAGACTGTCTACATAAACCTATGGGGTCTGATGAATTAGTAATCTTTTTTATCTGGAAGACATTTAAGTATCAAGATAAAGGATCAGCATCGGTGCTTTCTTCAAAGCACCAGATGGGTCACGGGTGAGCATTAACCGCCTCCTGAAAGCTCTCCACACGGTCGATGCCTGCAGAGGTCCAGCCTGCAGCCTCAGTACTGACTCTCCTTATCCTGGGCCCTAAAGCAGAAAAAAACAGAATACTCAGATTCCCTCCCACGAGCCCCATCACTCGGGAGCCACCGTGTCCGACTCTTCCTGCCTTTCTGCGTCCACTGCCCAGATTTTGAGAAGAGCTAATTACGCTGTGTAATTAATCTGCAGCTCTTCCGCGCCTCCTGGGAAAGCCAAGCACCTCCACTGTCTGTGGGGAAGTCGTTCCGAGAAACGAGTAATGGCTGTTCCTGGACTTCATCATGATTTTATTTGGGGGGAGAGGAGATCTCAGGGGTGCCTGCAGAAGAGAGGAGGGGGAAATGGCTTCTATGAATTGCCTGCAGGGGAATGAGAACCGCTATTTTTAGGCCTTGGGAAAAAAAATCAGACGGGCTCTGGATTTGGGACAAAACAATAAATGTTCAGCTCATGGACGAGAGGAAGGAGTGGGACTGTACAAGGTGTGTGGAGCCCCCTGAGCGCAAGAATGGGCTCAGCTCTTTGACATGCTGGGATTGAGTCCACTTGGTCTTCTCGCCCAGCGGTCCCCAATTTCTCCATATGTTTGCTGTCGTGCAGTTACTGCACATCGGGCTCAAATCGTGGCACCATTGTGTATGAACTTGGGAAATAACTCACCTCCCTGTTCTTCTGTGCCTAGGAGTCACCCCAGGACCCTGCCTGAGAAAGCTACAGGTACATCCACGCCCATCCATGCTCTCTAGCATCTGTGCTCAGGCCCCTGCCTTTGCTAAGGGTGAGAACATTGGCTGAGCTAGGGCTTTGCCCTCCAGCTCTTCCTTGTATCTTTTATTTTGGGGCCACACCCAGCAGTGCTCAGGACTGAGTCCTGGTTCTGTGCTTAGGAACTACTCCTGGCCTGTCTCAGAGGACCCTACGACATGCTGGGGATCAAAACACCCGGGTCTGGGGCTGGAGCGATAGCACAGTGGGTAGATTGTTTGCCTTGCACATGGCTGACCCGGGTTCAATCCCTGGCATCCAATATGGTTGCCCAAGCACCGTCAGGTGTAATTCCTGAGTGCAGAGCCAGGAGTAATCCCTGAGCATTGCCAGGTGTGACCCAAAAAGCAACCCTTCCCAAACCAGAAAACAACACCCGGGTCTGTAAGCACCCTACCCATTGGACTATCTCTGCAGTTCATCCAGTCCTTTCTTTGAGAAGGGCTGTGACCCCAGCCATGTCTACCAATATCCTGGGGGGTCTCCTTATCCTCGATTCCAGGGAGCCTGTTTTTCCTTGGCACAGTGTGGAAGCTGAGGAAAGCCTCCATGAGGAAAAGGGACAATGAATATAAGATTTCGTGAGCACTCCAGAGCCTCCAGGCGTGAGGTGTCCAGGAATCAGAAATCAGGTTTTCATCTAATGGCTAAGATTAACAGCGCCCCAAAAACACCACCTGCCACCTTCCATGCAGGGCCAGCTCAGCACAGGTATCGCCCATCCCAGCAATTGCTTTGTTCACATCCAGCGGGAACCTCCCAAGCCTTCTTTACACTGCGCCTTGTCACTTGACTAGAGTTGACTGGTCGTCTGTAGTTTATTTATTATGTTGGGATTAGAGGGATAAACAAGCCAATGGCCAAAGCTGCTTGGAAGTTCACTGCTTCCACATCTCCGCTGTGTTAACTACCTACCTACCTACCTACCTACCTCTCTACCTACCTACCTACCTTCTCTCCACACTGGGCCTTGTCACTTGATTAGAGTTGACTACCTACCTATCTACCTACCTATCTTCCTACCTACCTACCTACCTACCTATCATTCTTTATTCCCATCAACCCTGGTGCTGCACCAGACTCAGGAAGAGCTTTGCTTCTGTTTGTGCGAAGAGGATTGTGGGCGGTCAGAGCTGAATAGGCCATGCCCACAAAAGGGGGAGTGTTTAAGAGCCCTAGGCACCAATCAGAGTTGGGATGGAACCCGGTTAGCCTCATGCAAGGCAAATGCCCTCCCTGCTGTACCATCGCTCTGGCCCCATGCACTAAGCACTCTTAAGTCAACCTCACGGTCAGGACAGCCCTCCCTAGGCTGCTCTCTATGACCTGGGCTGCTTCTACATCAGGACCAGGTCCCAACATTGCCGTCCTAGACCTCAGGCTTCAACCTTTCCATGGAGTGAGTGTAGCCATAAGACAAAATAAACAAAGGCACTAAAGGGTAGGGGCACCCCACCTAGCTGCCACCAGGAACCACACACCCCAACGCCCTGCCCAGTAAAGACCAGGGAACCTCCAAAAGCAGTCACAGAGTACACTGAAAACATTTAGCAGCACAATCCAGGGTAAAAGGGCCCCTGAGAAACATAAAAGAAATCAACACTCATGTTCGCCTCTCTGGCAGAGGTGAGAAATGCTCACCAGCTGGAAATAAAAACAAACAAATAAGGAATTTATTATCACAGGACACAGGCTCCTTGAGGCAGCGGCCGGCCAGAGAGAGGCCTGCGTGTCAGCGGCAGAAGGAGGGCGGAAGTCTAGCGGGAAGGACAGGGAGAAGCACAGAGGGTGGCGGGCGGGGGCCATAATGGGGAAACTTCCCAGAGGTACCCCCTTTCCTGTTCCACAGAACTCAGGCCTGGGAGGTACAAGCATGCTTCCTACTGGAGGCCACATTCTGCTCTGGAATACTGGGGGTGCAGCCAACTGCCCTGCAGGGCCAGTCCCCTCTGGGGATGGGATTGAGGGGTGTCGCAGTGGCTGGGAATAAGAATGATGGAGAGAAGCTCTTGGGTTTGAGACTGACGCGGAAAGAAAGGCGGGGCTGGCCTGAAGAGGGACAAGCAGCCACCCTAGAATAGAGAGGAGGCAACTGTGGGAAGGGATGAACATAGAGGGTAAGGGTGGGTAGGACGGGGGAAGCCACAGGATGGGAGTGAGTGGGGAGCCACGGTGAATCCGAATTCACTGGTGAGGACAGGGCTGGAAAAGTCAATGGGGATTCTTGGATTGGGATTTGTGGGTGGGGATTTGTGGACTTGTGGATGGGAATTCTTGGACAGGCATTTGTGGGTTTGTGGACATGGATTTATGGACATGGATTTGGGGATGAGGATTCATGGATGGGAATTTGTGGTTGGGGATTTGTGGATTTGTGGATCAGCATTTCTGGGCGGGTGAGACTGGTGCAGAGAAGGAGGTTAGAGGTGCAGGGATGAAGGTGAGTTACGGGAGAGAGAGGAGGGAAGTGTGTGGACAGCTGGAGGCTCTAGAAAGGGCGATGGATGCTCCTGAGCACTTAGCTTGGCCTTAGCAGGGTTTTAGTTATCTATAATGATGACGATGAAGCGAGAGAAATGGTGACTGAGGGTCAAGGAGATGAGGCTGTGTGGGTAGGTCTGAAAGTGGGGAGGTGGGGAGAAACTGCCACGGGGTGGGGGCAAGTGACTCCTGTGGGGGAGCCACGCTCCAGGCCAGGACAGACAGTGGCCCTCAGGCTTTGGGGAGCCACTGTGATTTGGGGGTTTGTGGAGGCAATCCCAGCTGCCGCTGAACCAAAGGCAATGAAAGAAACGCGATGCCTTATGGGGTGTGAGAGCTGCCCCACTAACTCCCTGTCTTCCACCTGGAGGTGGGGCACAGGACAGAGGACCAAAAGGAGGCTTGAGAGGAGGAGAGGATTACCTAGGACAAGTGCAGGTGTGTGCGTCTGGCACACACACACATACACACACACATACCCCACACAGACACATATACAGATACACACAGACATGTAGACACACATGACACAGACACACACAGACACACACAGACACACACAAGACACACATACAGACACACACAGAGTGTAATACATTCCCCCACATAGCATTAAACACATCGCGCCCTCCAACACATCAGAAGAAACCACCATCCTTGGAGCTAAGCACCACGGCGCTGCCCTGGGACGCACCCACCTATGTAATTCATGATGAACCCCTGTCCCTTCCCAAAGATGAGACCGGCGGGGTCCGAGTGGAACTGGATGGTCAGGTCTGGGGTGGAGGAGTACAACTTCTGGGGGCCGCTGTTGCCAAGATACTGGCCCAGGATGTGAGGCATGAGCTCGTCCCCGTCGTAGATGGTCAGGATGTCGCTGTTACTCAGGTTCAGGCTGGAGGAGGAGCAGAGAGAAGAGCGGGTGGGTGAAGCCAAGCCACAGGCACGGAGCAAGCCTTCGGTTGTTTTTATTTCAGGCATTGCACACTTTCTTCCTCCTCTTTTCCTGGCCACACCCAGCTGTGCTCAGACAGTATTCTTGGAATGGACACAGGTGGACATCAGCCCTCCCCCTGCCCTGTCCCTGACAGGGTCCCCAGGATCTGGGGAGGTGCCTGCTGCCAGCCTGGGAGGGGCAAGGAAGGATGGAGAGTATCGGTGTTGATGCTTCCGGTAGGGAAGACACAGTGGGAAAACACGAGGCCCATGATTGGTCCTCTGGAGGGCAGGGGGCGTGTCTTACTCACCGGTCAACACCTCATGTCAGGTGGTCCTGAGAGAGAGAGCTTAAGGGCCTTCCAAAGCCTTCAACCCCCTTTCCTCTCTGCACCCCTAAACCGCCAACCCTCATAGGAAGTGTCTGCTCACTTTGAACCCACGGCTTTAAGGCAAAGCTCCCAGATGCCCCAGTTCCCATCGAGGCTACAGCCTTGCACCCCTCATCCATCTTTCCCTGCCCTTCCTGAGGAGCCCAGCGAGAGACATGGGAAGAAAGAGCCTGCCACAATCTTTCCCTGTTTAGTTTGCAGGTCACACCTGGCTGTGTTCTGGGACTGCCACCAGCTATGTATGCGGAACTCTGGACCACACATTGCTGGTGGTTGCATCCAGCCTCCCTTGTGCAAAAGCAAGTGCTCAGCCCTCTGGGAGTCTTTCTCTCGGTGGGCTTAGTGGGATGGACGTGAGCGCTTGTCCCACAATAGGGAAAAGCCTCTCAGAAAGTGTATAAACGTCAATTACTAGAGAAAGTGCAAGATTAGGGCGGTGAGTGGCATGGGAGAGGGAAGGTTCTTTTTTATTCCTTGAGCCAATTTCACAGCAAAGCTGCCGTTACAGGGCGTTCCAGAGAGCCTGTGACTTGGCTCTGCGTGATTCTTCATTTCAGCCACCGAAAGGTGGGAGAATCATCTTCAAGGGTGCAAACAGCGTTCGCTTCCAAGTCCTGGCGTAACGCTCCGTTCTCTGGGAAACCATGTGCCGGAAAGTCTGCATCACTCAGAAAGTAGGAAACCTTGGTTTGATCTCTGGGTCTGTCGCTTTCCTGGAGGGCGGGTTGGCTTGTGGAATTTTCTCGTTTGAGTCAAGCTTCTTCTTTGCAGTTTATGTTGTGGGCTTTGGGAATGAGGGAGGCAGGCAGAGGAGCTGGGATCAAGTTCTAGGTTCGGTGACAGCACCAGAGCCAGTCTGGTTGGCAGCGGATGTGACGTCATGCTGCAGGGTCGTCACGGACATGACAACCACCACCATCGTCAGCACCACCCCCAACTGCTGTCAAGATAATGCTCATTTGTCATCACCACCCTCACCAGCGTCACCACAGTTACTGCCACACCACCTGCACCATCATTGCCCCCACCAACATTGCCCCCGCCATCATTGCCCCCACCATCATTGCCCCCGCCATCATTGCCCCTGCCATCATTGTCCTGCCATCATCGCCCCGCCATCATTGCCCCCACCATCATTGCCCCCATCATTGCCCCCGCCATCATTGCCCCCACCATCATTGCCATTGTCATGTCTACCGCCTTCACCGCTGTCCTCAGCGTCACCACCAATGTCATCGTCACCATTGTCATTCTGTCATTGTGACTGTCCAAGCGCCCCGCATCCATCACGACTGCCCTCAGTACAACTAGAAGTCCAACGAGGTTGAGTTTTCGCCCTGAGGGGGCCCGAAGGGAGCAGGCAGGGGGAGAGAAAGAAGCCAGGACCATCGGCTGGGCCCCGGGTCGCTCCATGCTCTCTCCCTGTGGTAGTGGAGCCCCTTCTCCACACCCACGTCCCTCTCTCTCGGGGTAGGGGGTGTTAACGTCTTTTCCCTGCCTGCCTCTCCAGCTGCCCTGAACATGCTGAGGGCAGCCAGCATGCCCAGCTGCCCATGTCTGAATGTCATGGCTGTCCTGTCCTCTCAGACCTGATGAGTCTCAGCAGCAGCAGCAGCAGGAGAGAGGAGAGAGAGAGAGAGAGAGAGAGAGAGACAGACAGACAGACAGACAGACAGGCAGGCAGGCAGGAGGCAGGCAGGCAGACAGACAGACAGACAGGCAGGCAGGTAGGCAGACAGGCACAGACACAGACACAGACACAGAGAGACAGAGAGAGAGAAAGAGACAGAGACAGAGAGAGAGCAGAGACAGAGAGACAGACAGAGACAGAGATAGAAAGAGAGAGACAGAGACAGAGAGACAGAGAGAGATGGAGATAGAGAGACAGAGAGAGACAGAGACAGAGAGACTAGAGAGAGACAGAGACAGACAGAAAGAGAGAAAGATAGGCAGAGAGAAAGTAAGAGAAAGAGAGTGAGAGAGAGGGAGAGTGCGAGAGAGAGCGCGAGAGAGACACCACAGGGCAGAGCTGGACTCCCTGCTGTCCAGTCAAGTGAGCTGCCAGATTCTGTCCGAGAGGCCCCGAGAGACCAGCCTGTCACTTGGACTCTGGCAAGGAGATGATGGCAGGCAGGTGGGTTTGATCTTACTGGATTGGGAGTGACAGGATGGTCCCCCGGGAGAAGTCCATGGAAAAGCCCAGAGTGCTGCCCAGGGCCTGACCTGGCCGGGTTCACCCGATGAAAGGAATTTTCCAGCTCAGGGCCCGAGTTCCCACTGGGCAGCTCTTACAAATTTCTCTCTTCAGCTCCCTCACCCCACCCGCCCCGGACTGCTGGACACTTCCTGCTGCCTTAGTTGCTGACTCCTCCCGCCCCTCCCCACGGCCCCCTCCTCTGCCCCCTAGCAGTACTAGGGATCCGAGCCAGGTCACCTGTGTGTATGGCGCGGACCTTACCCACTGCCTTTTATTTTGTCTTTGGTTTTGGGGCCACACCCAACAAGGCTGAAGGATTATTTTTGGCTCTGCGCTCAGGGATTACTCCTGGTGGTGCTCAAGGGACCATAGGGGATGCTGGGGATTGAACCCGAGTCGGCTACATGCAAGACAAACACCCTCTCCACTGCTATCACTCCTGCTCCTTTACCTACTCCCTATCTTAGCTCTCCAGTTCCTTCATTTAGCGTTTGAGTCACCACAATGACACCCAGTGAGGACAAGGTTTGCCAGCAACAAACTCACCAAACCATAAAGAATGTGCTTCTCCAAAAACACACAGTGGAAACACAATCCGCACTTTTATTTTCATAGCAGTACTATTCACAGTAGCCAGAACCTGGAAACAACCAGTATGCCTGAGAACTGATGACTGGATAAAGAAACTGTGGTACATCTACACAATGGAATACTATGCAGCTGTTAGGAAAAATAAAGTTATGAAATTTGCCTATAAATGGATGGACATGAAAAGGATCATGTTGAGTGAAATTAGTCGGGAGGAAAGAGAGAGATATAGAATGACTGCATTTATTTGCATGACATAAATTTATCAGGTGGTCTTACCAAAAGTGGAAATTACCACAAATGTGTGCGAGTCAGAGGTTAGGTAAGACAGAGAAGGAAACATGTGTGAATAAATGTCGAAAGGGCTAGTACCAACCTAGTACTGAGCATTAAATACAGGCAAAAAATGCACATGATGGCCTCTAAGTGTATGTAGTGCAACCCACAATGTGTAAGAGAAGGAAAAGAGAGGGAGGGAGAGAGAAAAGAGATAAAGAACCTGCCATTTAGGTAGGCTATGGGAGGGGGAGGGAATTGGGGACATTGGTGGTGGGAAATGGGCACTGGTGGAGGGCGGGGTGCTGGAACACTATTGTGACCCAAACCTCTAAACATGAGTAACGTTGTAATTGTATATCTCACGGTGGTATAATAAAATGTTTAATTAATAAAAAAAAGAATGTGCTTCTATCTGCGTGCCTGGAAAGCCACAGATACACATCCGTTTCCCTACTCTTCACTGTATCACTGTCTTCCCGTTCATCATCTATTTGCTCGAGCGGGCACCAGTAACATCTCCATATGACCTGTCTCATGCAAGTAGAGCCCAAGGCACCTGCTTGATCCAGGAACATAAAGAGCCTCAAAACCATTCCATCAGGTCATGGGAATGAGGTCTATAATTGTTACTGGTATCTGGCATATCAAATACGACACGGGTAGCTTGCCAGGCTCTGCCGTGTGGGTAGCATACTCTTGTAGTTATCGCAAAATCCAGCATTTATTGATGAACTGCGCAGCCGCTATGCGGCCCTTGCGAGCCGGACTGTGATAGGCCCTACTCTTACCTACTTAAAAAAGTCTGCCTTGGTTCTGAATCCCACAGGATCCAGTCCTGCACCCTGCAGGGGAAAGCCGGGGAGCAGCAGCCCCTCCCGTGCTGCCTTGAACCCTCTCTCTTGTCTCTACGACGTTATGGATCTCGTTCACTGGATTAGACCCAGGGCTTCCAGTCTCTTATTTCTTCCCCGCTACTGAGGTAACATTTCTTCTCTTTATAGATTCCCAGTCTAAAGAGATTTTTGCCTCCTAAACCTTTTACATGTCTCGGTAACATTTCGTTTGTTGCTGCTGCCGTGGTGGATGGTGTATAACAAAACAGGTGATGAAATCAGTGCTAAACTGGTTATGTTGTCTGAGTGGCTTTGGCAGATAGACGCTTCCTCTGAACGTTCCTGAAATAGCTAAAAGAGTTCTGGGAAGGACGCAGAAGGAACTAGCTATGGTGGACGCCTCCAGGGAGGGAGGGAGGGAACGGGGGAAAAGCAACTGTTTTCTGGAGGTGGGGGAAGGAGAAAAACTTAATTTTCACAGAAGACCCTCTTGTATCTTTGAATTTGAATCATGTAAATGTATTACCTCTTCAAAAAGAATAAAAACAGCCGGAGGGATCCTCATTATTGCTTTCACTAGGGT